>JAJIYU010009034.1:0-17392 GCA_030144865.1 Tinospora cordifolia | reverse complement strand
CTACTGATTTTTACAATTTATTTCCATCTTGTTTACCTTATTTTCTGAGTTTTAAATCAATTTTAATCTTGTCTTGATAAAATTGAGATCTTTGTCAACTTTGGTGTTAAAAAAAATTCAACCACCATTAGTATTCCCTGAGGACGATACCCGGACTTTCCGGATATTACTACAAGCGATCTCGTATACTTGCGGGTTTGCTAACAGCCACTTTGGTGAGATGATCCACAATTACCCATATAGTATCTTCTCCATTCTATTTCCTTGTTAATCTGCTGAAAAAAATCAATGGCAATGTTATCCCACTTCCATTCTAGGATTGGGAGTGTTGTGACATTCCAGTGGGGTTTCTGTGCTCAGCTTTCGCCTACTGACAGGTTAAGACTTAGAGACTTACTTGGCTATCTCTCTTTTCATTCTTCGCCACCAGTAGGTCTTCTAAAGATTTTGATACAATTTGTCACCACCTAGATGCATCATACTTGGTCTAATGTGTTTTGTCTAGTATGATCTGCTTGCTTTGTCCATTTTTGTGGCACACATATTTTATCTCCAAAATTCAAGGTGTTTTTGGCATCTATCCTGAAGTCAATATGTTTTTTTTTTCAACTCCTTCTATCAGGCTTGTGAAACATTTATCTTGCCTTTTTTCATCCTTGATCTAATGTAAAAGATTGGGTTGGCAAGTCATGTTGAATAGATAAGCCTATTTCTCATCTAAATTTACGCCCAAGTTGAAATATTCAATTAACAAGTACATCTGACCTTTTTTCTCATCTTGTTTGTTGAACTCCCTACTTAAGGCATTTGCCACAACGTTGGTCTTCCCTAGATGGTAATGTAACTGAAAATCATAGTCTTTTAAGAATTCTATCCATCTGTACTACATGAGGTTCAACTCCTTCTAGGTATAGATATACTTCAAAGCTCTTTTGATCTGAGAATAAATCAAACCTTTTGTCATAAAGGTAATGTCTCCAAATCTTTAGGGCAAGTACAATGACTACTAATTCCAAATCATGCGTTGGGTAGTTTTGCTCACGAATCTTCAGTTGTCGTGAAGCATATGCAACAATTTTTCCTTCTTGCATCAACATTGCACCCAATCCATCCTGCGAAGCATCCGTATATAGAACATATCCAACGTCATGTCTAGGAGTGACTAAGATGGTAGTCGAAGTCAATCTTCTCTTCAGTTCTTGAAATGATTGTTCACACTTCTCATCCCAATTGAATTTGACTCCTCTTTTGGTCGGTTTGGTCATGTGTTCGGCCAACTTGGAGAAGTCTTCGATGAATCTTCAGTAATATCCAGCTAGACCTAATAAACTTCTGATCTTTATAACTATCTTGGGTTGCTTCCAGTCTGTAATAGCTTTCACCTTCTCAGGGTCTACAGAGATGCCTTCAATGATATTACATGGCCAAGGAGCTTGGCCATCTTCATACAGAATTCACACTTGCTGAACTTGGCATATAATTGGTTTCTTCTAAGAGTCTCCAACACAATCCTCAAGTGTTCTAAGTGTTCAACTTCTGACTTAGAGTAGATTAGGATGTCATCCACAAATACTACTACAAATTGATTGAGGTACTGCCTAAATACTTAGTTCATCAAATCCATTAATGTTGCTGGTGCATTGGTCAAACCAAAGGGCATTATCGTAAACTCAAAGTGTCCATATTGGGTCCTAAAGATTATTTTGTATTTATCCAACTGTCGAATCCTCAATTAGCTGAGTCTTTAGCTCAATTAGCTTCACTGGTGCCATTCTGTAAAGAGGTATAGCTATAAAGTTGGTTCCAGGGTAAAGTTCAATCTTGAATTCTACTTCCCTAATTGGTGGTAGTCCTAGTAAATCTTTCGGGAATACATCTTCATAATCTAGGACAACTTCTAAGTTCTGGGTTCCTCTTTGTTCTTTCAAGTCCTCCGCTAAGAACTTCGTAAATTCATCTTTTTGCCTTAAGTAATTCAACATTGTTATCATCGAGCTTTTAGGTAATCTCTGCATATCACCATTGATTGTATAAGTTTCTCTCGAGGGTAATTTTATGGTCACTTTCCTCTTAGGATAATCTATTTGAGCTTGGTACTGGGTTAACCAGCCCATTTCCAAGATTATATTGTATCCATAAAATAGAAGTACATAGAGGTTGGTTGAGATCAACTTATCTCCAAACCTAAGGTCACAACTACACATTCTTGTTGAGGTAATGACAGTTCCCATGGGTGTGGATACATCCAGAGTTATAGGCAATGTTTTTGTTACTATTTGTAACCTATCCACTAGTTTTTCAATAATAAATAGTTTTTGGCACCCAAATCAAATAACAGTTTTACAACAACATTAAATAATCGGAATGTACCTTCCACTACTTGGGTTTGATCTTTGGGGATATCAGCAATAGCAAACAATTTGGCTTAGTTCTGACCACGGCCTTAGTTCTGCCCCTGGTTAGTATTCTGTTGTTGTTGTCGGCCTTGAGGATAACCATTCTATCCTCCTCCTTGATTGTGTTGTGGTTGTTGTTGAGGAGTTTGAGTTGGTGTTGTAGGGCAATTCTTTTCTATATGTCCTCTTTGCCTGCACAGAAAGCATAGACCTAGTCTTTTTGCCTGTTCCTTTAAGTCCTCCTTGGGTTGTACTTGCTGCTAAGTTTGGGGTGCCTTATTCCCACCATTCTTTTGATGGGTGTTCTGCTTCTTCTAGGTTCCTTGGTAATCTGAGCTATTACCTAGTTTCTTGCTTCTATTTTTCAACTTCTGCTCGAAGTTTAGTTCCCCTTCCACTAGGAGTGCCTTTTCAACTACTTCTCTATAGGTCTTCATGCCCATTGGTATTACTCCTTTTTGGATTTCAATCTTTAAACCTTTCGCAAATTGGTATACCTTCATCTTTTCTATCCTAATTAGTTCAGGCAAAAACTTGGTCAAATTAGTAAACTTATGTCTTACTGGATTAATCTGATGAATTCCAACTACATTCACCTTAGTGTGGCCTCGAGGAAGAATTTCTCAACAATTAACTCCTTAACCTATTTTGATTCATCTATCTGACATTGGTGTTTGGATCTGCCTTTAACATCCTCTACCAACCCCTAGTTGTTCCCTTAAATTGGTGGGTAGCCAACGCAACTTTACGGGGACACGTTGCCCCCTAACACGTCTAGATGCTCATCAAGCTCTTGGCACCAACGGTCCACCATCATGTCGTTCGACATGCCATCAAATTGAGATGGGCGGAATTTTTGCAACTCTATTAACATTTCCCTCTGTTCCTTATCCTCATCTGAGGTAATACCCTCATAATCTACTCCATAACTCTCTTAGTGATCTTCGTTAACAACTCAAGAATCAACATATTCTCAATCTAAGCCTCAACAACTCCAGTTTATGCCTCCATTCCTTGCGGTTCAGTCTCGTCAAGTGTGGTAGTTTTGGTGGCATATCTCTTAGATTCAACCATTATCTACAAGTCAAAAGTCATTTTAGTATCCGATAAGATATCATAATGAAAAAATTTTCAATAAGAATATTAATATGGGTACACAACCCTTCTTTCCTTATCCTTGGGATACAAAATGTTTTTTCAGACTTGAGAAAATAGTCGTCCCATCCTTATTCATTTGTCGTATCTGTTTCCTCAAGTTTTCGTTTCATCCATGCTATCATAATTTAGATTCATGTCTCTAGGTTCTCGATTGTTCAATGACCTATTAGTTCTTGTTTGAGGGTTTCAAGGCCTTCTAATGTTGTTGGGTACAAGTTTTGAGTTTCATGATCAAAGTACATATGTTATTCATGAAATTTATATAAGTAAGCATGCATTCAATCATTTTGTCATTTTGTCATACAAGTTCATGCTTGCATAGCAAAATTTCAAGTTTTCATCCATGCCTCATGTAACACCCGGCCTCGAAATTTGGTCACAATTGCCAATGTCTGGGTGCCTTCATCTCTCAACTCAAGACATGTTCGTATTATACTGAGCAATTACTCTTGCTTTGAATGTAGTCACTCCCGCTTTCACTATCCGGGCACTGAGATATTATTATTTCTCATATCGTCTCCCTATTTATTTGTATCAGGTTACATCCTAGCATACATTAGAGTTATCATCAGAATAATTTATAACATGAATAATCAACAATGGTGGGATGATAAACTAAAATGAAAAGAATCAACTTAACCTCAATAATAAATGACACTGACCCCATGGTAGTGGTTCAAATGAATAATAAATGCTTGGCCCAATGGCTAACTCCATCAAATAAATGAACAAATAACGAGAAGTGGGTCCCATTGCCCTACAACTAATAAATAATGAGTAACTCTACTCCTACCCAACCTCAACAATGAGGTGTACCATGACTACAAATATCTTCAATGATTACCTGAAAAAGAGATTAGTGGGGTGAACTCAAGAGCCCAGTGGATCATATACAACACATCTCAAACATTATTAAAGTCGAAAACATCAAACATGCAAACACTTATAAAGCATTAAGCGTTTCAAACAATTCAATTATTTAAGTTGACATTAAGACCAAAATGACTCCCCTCGACATTCCCCATTAGATCCAGAATATTGAAGTAACGACCACAAGCCTGTTACCTATCCAAGACCCTATCTTCGAAATGATGTCTCACTCGATCATCAATCCAGGGAGTAAAGTCTCACTCAACAATCAGTCCCTTCTTACTACTGCCTCAGTAGCACGAGACGCACCTAGGGTTGAAAATACTCACGATGGTACTAGACTACTACCATAGTATTCGTATCACTGCGCCAGTACGTGGTTAACCTCTTAATCATCTTTGTTTAGTGACCACTAGCGTGCACATTCATATTATCATCATAGAATATGAACACGTAAGATATTTTGATCAACTATGAATCATGGATCAGGTTACACAGTGGATACAACATAATATCAAAGCAAAATTGTTATGTGAGAGCCATACAACGTATTTTACATGTATCATAGACATGCAATCATCCAAACAGATCATAGTCACATTCCTAGCATGCTTCTAAACAAATAGATAAGGTAAACAATCAATTATGTTCAATATTTAGGAATAAAATAATATTAAAGAGTGTGGATAGTCATCTCCACCTATTACTTCTCTTCACTTGTTCTTACTCTTGCCTTGATGGTTTGGAATCCTCAACCTAAGATTCACAAATCATTCTCTCAGTATTTGTTATACTTCTAATAGTATAAAGTCAAGGTATATCATTTTTCTAGTAATTTTAGCACATGGTATGGGTAATAGGTCAAAATTGGTTGCATGTCATGTATTTCTACCCCCAAAACATCTTAATGTAAGGGGAGAACACCATAGTTGTTTGTTTGCATGAGTGTACATGGCATGAAGGGTTTCAACACATTACTACAGTAATGCTTGTGTAGCTAGAATAGGCTATACGTACTACCACGGTCATGTACCGCAATTATCTATCTATGTTGTATGTTTTGACATCATTACCGCAGTAGAAGAAATCATTACCACAGTAACCTGAAAGGAAATTGTGCATGTACAGTGTACTACCAAGATCATTACTGTGGTAGTCATGTGATTCCCAAAAACTACACCTTCGTGCATTGGTTTATTTTTCTCCTATGTACCGCAGTCATATAGGGAAGCAACATGGTAATCACAGTTCTTACATGAAAACACAAAGAAGGGATGTTGGGACGTGTTACCGCAGTAGCTTGAGTGTTACCATGGTAGTCCCCACTATTTTAATCGCATTACCGCAATAACATGGAGGTCATCATGGTAGTGGGATAGGGAACAGTGCACTACTGTGGCTATTACCGCGATATTCTTGTGATGTCCCAAAATGTGCATTTTTTTCGTGCATTCCTCACTTCCCCTCATGCCTGACTTCAATTCATCGAACTTAGGACCGAAAGACATGTATTCAATGGATAGAATAGTGTTGTTATTAGTTCTTACTTTGCTTTCCTCCAAAGAATGTTCAAGAGTGGTTCTACGGTACTATCAAGTTGCATAGATTGAAACAACATGTTAGGAGTCATTATAGTCGATTCTGTTGTAATGAAATGTAATATAGCACTTGTATAATTGTCTAAGAGTCATTTCTTACCTTGCAACACATTTTGGCATGAATCTAGGGTTCTAGAATGGGGTTATTACATTCTTTATGTGCAGTTCTTCTTCTGTTGATTCTTGCAACTAGTGACAGGGGTGTATAGTGGATTAAAACCAGTCTAGAATGTCTAAGGGAGGAGGAGAGAGTTGCAAAAGACAACTAGGGTTGCTTCGCAAGCAGAGACGAGAGGTTGTGAAGGGGAATAGTGAGATTAGGGTTTTTTGCGCAAGAGAACTTGACATATATACTGTAGTTTTCATAGCAATATCGTGGTATCGTGAGCTAGTACTGTGGTACCATGACTTGCCCAAATTTTTGGGTTTTCAATCGCATTACCGCAGTAATGATTTTCATTACTGCAATAGTGCAGGTTATTTTGTGATTTATCCGTCTTTTCATCACTGTTTTTATGATTTTGACCTCTATAATACTTTTATACATTTTATCAAGTATAATGAGGCTTATATATATATATAAGCCTCATTATACTTGATAAAATGTATATATATATATATATATATATACATATAATTATTTTGTTATTTTCATATTAATAGAAATCTCCACAATTATTATGAACTCTTGGGTATTACACCTCAAGGTTCGAGCGTCTTATACCACTCTTGCTTATCGACATAAACTTCCACCAAGAGATCTCGCTACACCCAAATAATTTTGCAAATGTCTCGACAACCAAGGTCTCCCAAGCCCTACTATACTTGACTATCCCATACCAGCCAAGCATAGGGAATCATGTTCCTCCCAAGTCACCAATCATTCACCAAATATGGCCTATCATTCTCTAAGTCCAGAATTCCTCCATACCCCCAGATTCTTACGCGACCCATACCACATAGAAACCAAAGATATATGATCCTTTCGATCTCATGTCTTGACCAAACAAGTGTTTTATTTTCACACATTTTAGTTTCTAACCTATGTCTTAAAAGTTTTTATTTGTGATCCACTATGCCACCTTTGGCAACACTCAAGTCTCTACCTAAGGTTTCTTTCTTAAACCCAGGATCTCAATCAGTCAGTTGAAAGATTCCTTTATTGAACCAACAACCTATATCTAGTTTCGGTACCACCTTTGGTACTACCTTTGTATTCTAGTACATTCTTTGCCCTTCAACATCACCTCCTATTTTTTCGTAAAAAATAAGTGTGTTCTTTCATTTCGACTACTTGTACGAGCTGGTGGGATAACCTGTAATTAGGCGGCAAGATCAAAGTCTGCTTAGCAACCAGCGTTTTAGAATGGGATAACCCATCTCCCTTTCAATATTTAGCTTTACTCGGGACAAGGCCTATCCATTATCAGCTTAACTCATAATCTTCGTATTCAAACAAAACATTTTAAAACATATATCCCTTTTTGAAAATAGTCTTTTTCAAAATGATTTCAATTTCAAAATAGGAGGTAGGGCATTCTAAATTAATTCAAAGGAAATGTCTTACCTGGTGATGTACATCCTAAGCTCCCAACTCCTCCGATGATTCAACTCTTTCTAAATCTGCCCAAGGCACCTATAGCCTAGGCTCTGATACCACCTTTGTAATACCTCACCTCTCTCGAATTCTTCCACGTGGACCACACCACTCGGTCAGGAGGCAGGCCATTGTTACTTGATCTCTTTCTTTCTTTTTTCTCTGGGCTCCAACTCTATGAGACTTCCTAAGTAATGTTAACTCAAACACATATTTCATAATGGAAAAACATTGAGGAACCTTTAGATAAAATAATTCATTATCATTAATCAATTCAAAAATTTAAAAGGTACATAGCCTTTGTGTTTATTACAGCGAAAATAACTTCAAAACTTTAAGTAACCTAAATTGCTCCAACATGACCTGCAATCAAATAAAATCTCAAGGAAATAGTCTAAGTAACATCCAACCAGCCTTTGATTTATCAATTTCCTGAAATATTAAAAAAGAAGGGGTGAGCTCAAGAACCCAGTGGATCATCTCAAATATTTAAGTTATTATTTCAACAAATAACACATATATGTCAAACACTTTCAAATATTCCATGATTCAAACATTTCATTGTTCAACTATTGTATTTAAGATCAAAAGGGGTCAGCTTCGGTGTTCTCTCATGTAACACTTTGTAACTTCGTGATCGTGCCACGTCGTACATAAACAGGAGATGAACAATAATCAGTGAATTAGAATCATGTACAATTTAAATATAGATGTAGACTATGCCTAGGAGTAAATAAAGTATTTCATAGCTTGTTTGCGCTTGTGCAAAGGCGCGAGTGATGCAAAAATAAAACATATTATTTGATCGAAAAATAATAATAGTATGACAAAACTATATTTTATGTTTTATAGATAGATATATATATATATATATATATATGAATAGTGGAAATAATTAATTGTCGCATATTATGATTAGTATAGGAAATAATAATAATAATAAGGTTAAATAAATAATAATTGTAAATTTATACACTTATGATAAGGACTAAATAAAAGTCTATAGGAAAATAATTTGGGATTGTATTTTATTATTATAAGTATTGGTATCAAATCCCACTCTCAACGTTCAAGATGAAATATACATCTTGGTGGCTTACGAAGGAAGACAAGCAAATGGAGGATGAGAGAAAGGTGATGAAAGAACTGGAACCATTGGTTTGGGCGGTGAACGGAAGGCAACAAAAGAAAAGTCCGGGAAGCTCCTGTGAGGCACCAGAATTTTCTGGTTAATGAAAAATGCACAATTGGCTACCGAACGAAATTGAAGAGGAAACTGCTCGTGCAAATGGTGCGTCGAGCAGGGGAAGGGAAGGAGAACAGAGCATGGGGCGGTCGTTGTAATTGTGATGGCCACTGCTGCTGTCTTCACCGTGGAACAAAGAAAGGAAGCGAATGAAAGAAGAAGCTGCCACTGGTCGGACTGAAACGGAGAAGAAGAGGGACGGCTGTTGTGTTGCTGCCATTACAATTGGTGTCCGAGCTGCTGCTCCAAGCTGCAACTCCAACTGCTACTGCTGCTGCGTTCAATGGAAATGAGAGGGTGTGTGAGACCGGGCATTTGAGTTAAAACGAAGAAGCTAAGCATAGGTATGGCTGCTGGATGTGAATTTGAAATTGTTGATTGAGAGGTTGCAGGCCGAAATGAAGAAGAAGAGAAAACAGAGAGAGGGTGCTCTGTTTATGGTGTCCGTTTGCAGCTACTGCTGCCATTTCAGATGCTGCTCCACGTTGATGTATGTTGCATTGCTGATGGTCCGTGGAAATGAAAAGAGGAGCAGTTGGTTGCTGCAACAGGACGAACCGAATGAAGAAGAGGACGAACAGGAAGCAGAAGATTGAGACTTCCATGGCTGGCCGGGAGTATGCTACCGTGGTGTTGTTGCTGCGTTGAAGAGGAAGAAGGAAGCTGAAGCAGAAATTGACTGCTGCTACGTTTCTGGTTTGGAGATGCAAAACAGAGCAGCTGGTACGTTGTGATGATTGGCCATGATTCAAGAAGAAGGAAATTACAGAATTGAAGTGGAAGTTGATGATCGTGAAGCACGAACAGAAAACCAGAATTCTCTGGTTTTGTGGTCAACCGATCGAACGAAGAAATGGTTCTAAATTTTATGGGTTTCAATTTCAGATTGAAGTTTTATTTGTACGCTGTTTCAGTTCGAAATCTTGATGTTGGTCGATTTGGCTTGACAAGAAGAAAAGAAAAGATGAACAAGATCGTTTGGAAATTGAATTGTGGGTGGGGTTGATGCCACGATGAGTGAACAAGAAGCTATGGGATTGCTGTCCGTTTTAGAGCTTGATGAATAAGAAGAAACTGAAATTTAGAGATTAAATTTCTGGGTTTGAAAATCTGATTTTCGTGGGTTCTAATTTCTTGTTTGTGGTTTTGGTTGGGCCGAATCTAAGTGAAGAACAAAGAAGATGGAAGTGGCATGAGTGTTACTGTTGCACTGCCATAGTATTCGCACGACGAAGGAAATGGCGACGGATGCGATCTGCGTGAAGAGCCACGTGCAATAAAGAGGTCTCTATGTTGGTCATCGCTCACGCGACGAATACGACGAGTGATGCCCGAACTTTAGACTCAAATCTGAACAGCAACATATTTTAACTTTTGATTTTAAATTCTAGTTGGAAAAAAAATTTATTATTTCTCTATGATTTTAGATAAGTAAAATGAAAATTAAAAATAGTAATTAAACATATGGAAACTGAAGCCTTGTTAAATATTTTTTTTATGCTAGATTTACTATTTTAATTCATGTGAGTTGTTGAATAGATATTAGAATACAAATATAGAAGTCCATTGAAGTTTAGGAAATTTGGAGATAAAAAAAATTAAAACTTTATTTGAAAATTGGATGCAAATAATAAATATCAAAATTCTTTTTATTCAAATAGAAATAATAATAACTTAAAGAGAGTTATTTTATTTTGAGACTTAGAATCTAAGAATTTGTGATGGAAAGAATATAATTTAGAAATAAATAAACTTTCATGAGGTGAATAGATTTTTTTAAGGAATGTGACTTAGGGATTTCATATAAGAAATTAGTAACCTGGGAGTTAGTTCAAAAATTAAGACACAAAATCTTATTTTAAGTAAAATAAGATTGAATATAAATTATTTAATTGTAGAACAAAGAATTTAAGCTTTAGTGTTTTTATTAGTTCGAGTCTAAATAAATTTATTTAGGAGTTCATAAATCATAGAAACTTGAAAATTTATTATGAGAGTTTTATTTTAGATTAAAAGTCTAAACTAGTAAGAGTAGGATTTTTTTTCTAAAATCTAGGTATAAAAGTATTTTGAACATAAAATTGGAAAAACACTAAAGACTTAGAACATAAATGGAAATAACTCTGAATTTGACGAAATCAATATTTAGATTTTTATGAACGATCTAGAAACTATTTAGGTTTAGAAATAACTTTAAATGAGATTAAATATAAATCAAGAACTTAGAAAGTTATTATTTATCTTTTAAATTTCAGATTTTGTAATTCAATAGTATCGGATTATTCAAAAGAAAGCAAGGAGCCCTAAAGATCGGTGAAACCAGGTAGGCGTGACTTCCTTGCTCATTTGTATTATATGGATTTAGGATTCAAAACATTTGTGTGGGTAGTTCTAGGTTATTAATCTGATTATGAAATTGATTGAACTGTTTGGAATGTTTGTGTAATGATGCGACTGAATAGTAACTCGTTCATTTCATGCACAAATACTTCATGACATGCATAAATAGAGGAAATGCATCAGGTAACATTAGATACTCATTTTGACTATCATGTAACTTGCATTACATAGCATTGGTTATTTATTTAGACTACTTTTGCATGGTATGCATAATTTGAGAAATTATTTAGAAGATTGTGAAATTGTGTGGCATGAGTGATGCTTGTCTATAACACTAAATAAGACGATGGTTGATTAAGAATCCACGTATCGGTACGATTGATGGGCCTGAAGCGGATCGAGGTGGCATCTCCTATATGTCACTACTTGAGATCGTCGAGCCACAAGGCGGATCGTAGGTATTTTCACCCGGAGCTGACTGTGACAGCTCGAAATCTTTGAGAGATGATACGATGCTGCAGTAAGTATGCTCTTTTAGGCTGTGATGTGAGTGTCGATTGATTTTAGACGGTTATTGGAACCCTCCGAGATTTGATTGGATCACAGGGAATACCGAGAAGCATCTCAACCCTCTTCCAGTCTTAGACTGCGACCAAAACTAACTAAATGTTTGAAACACCTAATGTTTTAAAGTGTTTGTAATGTTTTGGATTGGGTCTGTATAATGCATGTGATGTATAGGATCGATCCATTGAGCTTTCGAGCTTACTCCCACTTTATTTTTCAGGTATAAATGGACTTAGAGTACTGTAGCCTACGTAAGAAGACTCGCACTTTGATTGGATACCTCACGGGGAGGTCGTCCGAGATAGGTGACTTGAAGGTTAAGTTTTAGGTATCTTACTGAGTTGTTTTTATGTAATCTTGTTGGTTTTAACTTAACTGTTTTATCTTTAAATGACCTTATTTGTTTAATGATTTTTGGTTTGAATGAATAACTTTAAGGATTTCCGCTGCATTATCGATGAAATGTATTAGTTAATCCAATGAACGATTTGAAGAGCCATTTGATGTTTTATTTTAATAAACAATTACCAGATATTGACTTAAGAACAAACATATGATGAGGTTAATTTTGAAGAAAAAGATTGGAGCAGAACGAAATTTTTTAGTAACATCTCGATTTTCATCGGGCGACGATCCACACGTGACGTAACACGTGAACGGAGGTCTAGTCGAAAATTGGGGTGTTACATCTCATATCAAAGGAGAGGAAAACAATCCTTATACCAGTTTCTAATGGATTAAGGGTTTTATCCTTTATCCAAGAACTAGGGTCTTACCTGTTGTTCCATTTTATTGAACTAAGGGCGACTCCATCGTTCCATTCTTAAGAATACCCACAATAATCCCCTGCGGGACAGTGTGCTGGTATGTGGTTAGAATCTTTATTAATCCTTTCATATTTATAAGACATGGCAATCATGCATAAGTATGGACATGGATTAAGCCTGGTAACATCATAGTATGGAACATATCATGCATCTTTACTCATGTAAGCCTAAGAATGCATATTTTACATGGCATGTACAATGGTAAAACATAGATATTCAAAGCATAACACACATGCAAGTTATATTGAAATCATAATAATAAAGTAAAACTTGAAAATCACTTCAACCTTGAAATTCAAGACTAGTTGTTATTATCATATTTCTAACGTTCTTGAATTATAAACTAAATGTACCCTTACCCTATATAGTTCATATTGGTCAAAGAAATTACCTTAGATATGCCTAAACATGGTCTTAGGTCTATGTATCACGGTAGGAAAAGCCATTATCACGATAACCAGTGTGCATGGATAAAAAATGGGTTTGCAGTTGCATTACTGCGGTAGGCTACTGCAGTAATCAAGGGTATGGTGCATTACCGCAATAGGTTACTGTGGTAACTTGGGAGCAATTTTCTGGGTTTTGTTCTACTACCACGGTAGTAAATCACACTACCGCGATAATCGATATGTGACTGGTTGTTTGGATTGGTTTTTCACCTTTCCTAGCTCTCCTACAACCATCACATCCTACTAGTTCAATTCTAAGTTATGAAACATGAAAATGAGATTGAGACAGGATGGTTATACCTCTGTTTAATCTGAAAATCTCTCTAGTTGATCAACACACTTGCTTAGAACATGATTTGTAATGCAAGCTCTGTTGCTCTCCTTCCTACAACTTTGTTGGCTACCTAGGGTCAAAAAGGGATGCTTAAACACTACTGGAAGAGTAAGAAGAGAATTGGTACATTCTTGCAAAGATGAGGAGAATGATGTGATGGGGCATGGCTTATATAGAGTTTCAATGAGCATGAATTGGAAGGTTTTGGGTTGATTCCATTGTGGAACCTTTCCAATTCTTTGTGTTTCTTGATTCCCACATACCAAAGAATGGCAATTATCAATATTAGAAGTTGCTATTACGTTTAGAGACTTCCTATAGCGAATTGGCAATTTTCCAAACTCTGTTTGCGCATATTTCGCACACACTACCATGGTAGTCCACCTATGTTTCCAATTCTATTTTTTGGGCAACACGACACACTACTGCGGTAGTGTTTTTCATTACCATGGTAGTCATAGAGAAATCTCTATGTATTGCATGTTTTTTGTTCTAATTCGCTGAGTCTTTCACACATCGAACTATGTGTCATTTCTTCTGTAATTTCATGGATTTTCTCGAAGTTTATTCGACTCTAATTATTTCATTTAATTTTATTTATCAAATTTTTGTAGAATTTTCTAGGTATTACAAAATACCTCAATCTCCATATGCTATATTTGATTGAAGTTATTGTGAATATAATGCACCTAACTTATGTAACATAACATCAATCTTGAGAAGATTTTATATTAGTTAGAGTAGTATGATGAAATCTACTGCAAAATTTACATTTTAATACAGTATATATATATATATACATGTCATTGACACTTTAATAAGAGCTTAAGCTTTATATATCTCAGTATAACACCTTATGTTAACAATGTAATGTTATATACATTAAATATGTTTGCACATAATATAGGCCGATGAAGCTATATTATAACATATCATTATATGTACATAGGTATGCACCTATTGGATTGTAAACATTGATCCTAACAAATCAGTAATGAAATTGACAGTATTAGGCTGACAAACGATGTTAATCGACAACTAAGGTTGGAAATTATATTATAAGATCACAATACACATTTATATTGAAGAATACATAAAATAGAAATAAAATATACATAGATACATTTTATAGCTTGAAATAAAATAATGTTGTTATAAATTAAAAATAAAAATTAGTAAAAATAATTAAAATTTATTTAAAAATATAATAGTAATATATATTCGTATATTATGGTCTTAGGGTTAAAAAAATAAAACCCTTAATGCATTGAAATTGCATTATTAGCAAAAAAAATAATTGAAAAATATAAAAATCAGAAAATAAAACTATTTAAGGACAAAAAATCAAAATTTTAAGTTGTTGAATTAAATTAAGATAATTATAAATTAATAAAGTTTTATTAAAAATATTAATACACTTAAAATAAGGCTTTTAAGTGTTTGTACTTTATAATAAGTATTAAGTAAAAATATCATGTAAATTATGCACGACATTTTTACCAAATTTTTAAAAAAATAAACTAACCATATAATGATCAATAAAATTTTTTATAATAATTTTATAGATGAATAATAATATTGGTTATGTCCATAGTAGAAAATCAGGGGAATAATACACAAACAATGCACTAATAACAATAGTAGTGCCCTAGTATACAAAAAATTGTATTGAGTTATAAAATTAAGAAAATTTTATTCTAAAGTATTAAAATATCATAAATTATTAAAAATATAATATTTTATATTATTTAGGTTGATGTCTCAAATAGATCTGGACCAATATGAATTTCTAAGCATCGAAACACGAGTGCAGGTGGAAGTGATATATTTCTCTCTTTTGTATTATTTAAATTAAGAGAATCGATGTGGTTAATTGTTTAGCTAAATTACTTTATTAGGGTCATGCTACTGTGTTAATGTCTGCTAATACCTATGCATGATGATCAAGTTATGATTATTTAACATCTTACTGTCTGTATGCATTCATGTGGAATATTTACTTTAATTTTACTATAATCTCCATTCAATAAAGAAAATTAAGATATTAATCACGTAAGGGCTCGACATATTATATTTGATTGTCATGAGTATTGTCCTTAGAGGAGTAGGCTCAGCATGGTGTATCTATATTTGATCACCATCAATAAATCTCCAATTGAGATAGGTTACATTTAGGGCCATGGACTATTGTACCAATCCTGTGTATGACATCTACGTAGTTTTGTTTAAGGTTTGGTCGTAGACTGACTCTTACTTAGAAGTGTCTTCAATAGTTGATTCCTTTATGAAAAGTTGTCCTTGAAGGTTGATGGTCGCTTTAGTAGGTGTCCTTGTAGTAAACCCTAAACCAATGATGGGAGATACCATAACACCTAGGTCCCCAAACTTGGAGAAGACGCAAACCTTGCTCGAAGATGCGCACCCATTTGGCGTGACCTAGGTCCCCAAACTTGGAGAAGACGCAAACCTTGCTCGAAGATGCGCACCCATCTGGCGAGAGAAGCTGCACGCGCTAGTCTTCGTCTACCGAGAACCAAAGTGCTATTAAAAACTATTTCTACCTTCAAACCATTTCTTTTAATTCAGTTCTATCAAGTAGTGACGAAATCAATTCAAATAACTAGAGATCCTTTGAAATTAGAGTTCATAGGTAAAAGAAATTGATAAATAAAATTTCAAAGAAAAACATGGGGTTTAATAGCTCAAGTCTAAAATAGTTGAAGTTCATAGAAATAAATCCAAACAATTAAATTACATGTAAATTGAGTAGTCCAAAAAGAAGAGGGGGCACATGCCCTATTCAAATTAAATACAACAAAGATAAGATATACAAAAAAAAAACATTTAATGTAACACCCCAATTTTCTTCCGAACCTCCGTTCACGTGTTACATCAAGCGTGGATTGTCGCTCGATGAAAATCGAGATGGTACTAAAATTTTCTTCTGTCAAAACCTCTTTCTTCAAAATACCGTTCAAATCATAGTATATTTGTTCTTAAGTCAATATCTCGGTAATCATTTATTAAAATCAAACATAAAAAGGGTTCTCAAAATATTCACCGGATTAAGCGACAAAAATTATCAATAACGCAGCGAAAATTCTTAAAATCATTTATTTGGATTGAAATCATTAAACAAATAAAGTCATTTAAAGGTAAAACAATTTAAATTTAAAACCAAAGTAAATTACATTAAGATAATCCAGTAAAGTACATAAAAACTTAACCTCTAAGTGCCCTATCCCTGACGACCTCCCCACGAGGCGTTCAATTCAAAGTGCAGGTCTTCTGATGTAAGTCAGCAAACTCTACGTCCAAGTGTACCTGAAAAATATAATAGGTGAGCTCAAAAGCCCAGTGGATCATTCCTACACATCACATGCATTATACAGACTCAATCCAAAATATTACAAATACTTTTAAACATTAGGCGTTCAAACATTAAATTGTTTGTTGTAACCTAAACTGAAAGAGTTGGTTAGACTCCCAATATTCCTTTATGATCCAGGATAGAAATAAGTGCATGCAATTTGGCCAGAAACAAGAAATCAAGAACATCAACATCCAAAGATAAGTAACGCTATGCAGCCTATTACTTATCCCCATGCACACCATGCGGCCTATACATGTGAATCACAGTCTAAGGGATAGTAATGCTATGCTGCCAATTACTAAGATAACGCTATGCAGCCTGTTATCAAATCCCAAAGACAAATCAAGTGTCGAGCAAAATCTAAGGAAAGGAACGTCGTGTGGCCTATTCCTTTTTATTCCCAAGATATCACCGTCAAAGGTAAGGAATGCTATGCAACCTATTCTTTATGATTTCCAAGACAATGAAATTTGCTATCGATACTAAGGGTCAGGAATATTTACGAAGCTATGCAGCCTGTCGTACTGGTGTGTGGGATTCTTATTTAACCATCAATCTTAATTTAGTGAAGCAATCATGCATTCAAGCCCAAACATTTAATCAACATGATATCAGAAATAGATCAATGAAATATCAC
>JAJIYU010009033.1:0-17399 GCA_030144865.1 Tinospora cordifolia | reverse complement strand
CACAATAACTCTAATTTACTTTATTTTTCACGTGTTATCCCACAATTTGCACCCAAAAGAATTTTGAAATTAATTTATTTAATTATTTGACAAAATTCTGGGGTATTACAACAGTCGCGTATAATGGGTTTTGCATCAGCCTTAGGGAGCGAGACACTTGCAAAATTGTAATGGGCAATGAACGAACTATTTTGAAGAACTTGCACACACTGTATTCTAATGGTATGGGGCGATCGTGTACAGTGGGTCTTGTCTCATCCTTAGAGACCAGGATTTGGCGAAACTCTTTTAGCCGTAATGGAGTTGTTTGGTTCCATTACGCCAGCGTGCATTGTTTGATTGGTTGCTGTGTGCTTGTATTTTATATATGTGGTATGATTATTTTGAGTATTGATACACAAATTCCTATACCCAAAAACAAATAGATTGTTGTTAACTTACAAGCATAAACCCCTAGGCTATTGAAACAAATCAAAAACTTAGAGAGTTGAATCTAGAGTCATGGTAGCATGATGAAGTAAAGGGTATTGATGGATACTGAAATTTTTCTACTTCAAAAAAGAAAATTTTTATACTATTGCATACTAAAATAAATCTTTGACTTGTAGATAATACCAAGAGGTCAAGATAGACCCAGGAGAGGTGCGGTGAGAGGCACGGATGGAGTCGAGATGGGGCATAGTGATGAGGGCACTCTTGTGACTCTAACACTGGTAGTGGTTACATTGACGCCAGAGGCCATCACTGAGATGATGCAGAGAGCAGTGGAGCAGGTTATGAGGACCCAGCAACCATCAGTAGCGATACAGGCTCAACCTCAAGTCCATCAAAGGTCCACTTCCACAAAGGCAGTACCACAGTATAGACCCGTTGGGTTTGATAGGGAGTAGAAGGACCTATTGCTGGCTAGTGTTGTCCGCGGTGGTGTTGTTGTTGTCCGCTACTTGCAGCTGTCGTCCATCCATGTGCAAAGAAGAGAAGAAGACAAGTTGTTTTTCGTGTTGTCAATGCTTGCAATCTGTGATGGTGCGTTGTTTGCTTGTTGTGATGAGGAAGACGACCAGCTGCTGAAGGGCATGTTGTGCATATTGCCAGAAAATCCAACTAGTTGCTATGTCAAAGCTGGTGCTGGTTGCACGACGAAGAGGAAGAACGAACCTACAATGAACAACCATCCTCTTGTTTTCAAAGCTTGTCATATTCGCAAACCAGACGTCGTTGCACCTCATTTAAGCTCAGATCTGCAAGCACTAGCCACCACCTCGTTCCACACTCGCTGAATCTGCAATAGTCACGCCAGATCCACTTTGAACCATCGCTGGATCTTCACAAGCTCGCTTCAAAATGTTCCAACCAAGATCTAGGATTTTGGACTCATACAAACCATCTCAAAACCCCCTTCGAATATGTTGAGCATGTTTTCAACCATGAGAGTGTGATTTTCAGATTTTTGGTTGAATGTATTTTAATGTTGGATGCTTGTGTGTTGAATGCGACAGATTTAGGGCATTGAATAACAGTTTCGAAAGGGAACGAAAGAGATCAATCACAGCGAAGAGGTACAATTTTACTAAATTTTGATAGCTGAAAGATTAGTATTTATGTGACTTTTGATGCATGAAGTGAAGTTTAAGAAATTTATTATTTTTGTAAATTTTTAATGCGTGAAGTGAAGTTTAGGAAGTATATTAATTTTGTGATTTTTTGGTGCATGAAATGAAGTTTAGAAAACCTTATTTTAATAGCAATTGATTTAATTAAATATGAATGAACTATTTTTTAAAATTTATTTAGTTGATATTGACTCCTATTTTCAGAGTCCAGTTTAGGAAAAAAAAATCTTTACTCCAATATTTTTGAGAGAAATGTAATCCTATAAATCTTAAATCCCTGAGTTGATATTGGTGGAAATAAATTATTCCTGAAAATGAGTGCCAAAAATTGGATTTGAAGGCTTTGAAATAATTTTGTGTGTAAATTAATATTTCTAAACTAGGTTAGATTCTAGATCTCAAAGTCTTATTTTGTTCGTAATAGAGTTACATTTGATACAAATGGATGATTCTGATATAAAAAGAAATATGATTTGAGTCTCGATGTAAATACAAAAAAAAATTAGAACTGTCCTATGGAAGTAGAAAATATTTATTTGATAGCTAAAGGAAATTTTAAGGGAATTTTAAATACTGAAATTAGTCCATCTAAATTGAAGTGGAAACAGGAATTTTTGGGTTAATAGGAGGAACTTGAAAATAAATTAATGAATTATCTTGATTTTTAATTTCAGATCAAGTATAGTGGAAGCAACGCAGAGGCACGAGCGACTCCAGAAAATTAGGTGGGTATGATTACTATGCTCTCTATTATTATTTAGAGTTTAAATCCTAAATATGGTGATGGCTTATTTTAATTACGCATTTAGGAGCAGGCTAGAATTTATTATTAAGTGACTATTGATTGGAATGATTGTCATGATGTCATAACGTTCGGTTACGTGCTTTCAAGAGATATAGATTGCTTGAATGATTTATATGATTTTAATTGCATAGATTATTGCATGTTATGTTGGTGTGGATTGAAAACCTTGTTTGTGAAACTAAAGGAGATTAAATTAAGGCAAAAAGAACCATGTACCGGTGCAGTGACTGGCCTTAGGGTGTCATTGTGGGTGTCTTCAACTAGACTGGTGGTGAGTTGGGTGTCACTTCAAACCTCAAGCCCCCGCCAAGTTCTCGAAAGATAACCAACCCTCGGGTGGTACCTCCGGATTCAATCCCGGACCACAAGGGGGACACTTAGGCCACAAACCTTTCGCTCTTAACTACAATTTTGAAACACCCTAATGTAATGCAAGTGTTTGCATGTTTGGTATTTTGATATGAATAGTGCTAGTGATGTGTGGTATAATCCACTTGGCTCTCGATATCACCTCACTTTTCTATTTCAGGTGATAGTTGACATAGTATGAGTTGGCTATCCTTAGGTGACTCTAACTTTTGATGTGACCTCATTGGAGAGGTTGTTAGTACTTTCTGCGTATCTCATTTTTGTACTTAAATGAATAGGGCATGTGCCCCTTTCTTTTTAGACCAATCTTTTATGTGTGATTAAATGTTTTAGATTTATTTTAGAGATTTTTAAATTGTTTAAATTTGAATGTGATGCTTCTCCTTTCAGTTAAAGTTTTACTAATCATTTTATTTACTTAGAAATTCATTTCAAAATCAATTTCATGTCTATTTTAATTTGATTTTATTACCTGATGGATAGAAAGAGATAGAAAGAAAGAAATAGAATGTGAGGTTGGATCTAGTAGTGCTCCGACTCTTGGCAGACGATGCGGCAATAGCTTCTCTAGTCGAGCGGGCATGCTGTCTTTGAGCACAGCCCGAGGAAACCCATAGGATGGACTGGGGGCTAAATTCGAATTTTGGGGCTGATTTCAAGTCATTACCGCGGTATCGTGTAATGATATCATGGTAACGTGATAGCCTAGCATGCCATTACCGCAGCAAAGCGATAGGCTACAGTGCATTATCACTCCCAATACTGCAATAGTCATGTGGTTTTTTGAAAAATTGCACTTGTTCATGCATTTTTTGTTTTTTGCGTACATAGGACCTCGATATGTTGACTTAGAACTCAGAACATGATTCACTTTGAGAAATAAAACTTAGTACCAAATCCCCATTCGCTATTCTTCAAGTTTAAGCCCTCTAAGACGGCTCAATGTTTTTAGGGTTCTAGTGTAGTTGACAAAATGCGTGTGAGATTAAACAGTGCAAAAATAGATATTAGAATCATGGATTGGGGTGGACATTGAAACCTTGCCACGTTTGTGACTGTTCTTGAAGTTCTGGTAATTAAACTCGTGTAGGTTTGTGTACTCTTCCTTCTATTACTGCTTGTGGAACATCTACGATGGAGGGGAATGGATTAAACTAGTTCAGAGGGAGTGTGGAAGGGATAAAAGTCAAACAATTAGCGGAATGGAGTCGCTTCCAGGCACAAAGTATGTGGCTGCTGCGATTAGGGTTTTTATGCGACATAGAACAATGTGCTCAGGGTTTGTTTTGCGAGCAAAGATGAACAACTATGGAGGGAAGTGGTGATAGTAGGATTTTTGCACAACATGTCATATATGTACACGGGTTATCTTTGTAGTACTATGGTATCGCGTCCCAGCACCTCGGTACCTTGACTACGCCCCAAATTTTTGGGTTTTCAATTGCAATACCATGGTAAGAATGTTCATTATTGCGGTAGGATGAGAATTTTTGTAATTTATTCGATTTCTCGTTGCTATTTTCATGATTTTAACTTATATAGCACTTTTACACATTTTATTGAGCACAATAAGCTTATATTATTTAACCATGAATAATTTATAATTATTTTGTTATTTTCATAAAAATTTTTGCATTTATTATGAACTCTTGGGGTATTACATGTATAGGGTTGAGGAAAGTATTGTAAATAACTTGACTTAAATATTTTTGCTACTTCTACATTTAGATGACTATAAATAACCTACTGTTGCTTATTACTAATTTTTGCCATATTTATATGTTTTAGTTACTTTTGCATCTCTTATGACTAGTCTGATAGTATTGTATATGGTATGTGAATGAGGCTTACTAGTGTTCTAGCGAGCTCAGCTTATGAGTGGGTTTATCAGGGTACTGTGCCGGTTGGTTCACCCTTCACCTTAGGGAAGGGGTCCCAAAATATACATGGACTCATTTTCTTGCATACAAAAGTGATGTTTTTGATGTGTTTTTTAGATACTATAAAGTGTTGAAAATGAAAAAGGACATAAGATCACTTTAATTTTTTAACAAGAATTTTTAGGAAATACATAACACCTTTTAGCACCCCAAAACACCTCACAGAATAGAGTTGTCGATGGTAGGGATATGGCCCTTCAAGTGTAATGTCCTAGATATTCATCCCTAAATAACCCAAGGTTTTAACAAATGTATATTGGTCAAAAAACTCCGAACATTAATGAAAATAGGAATTATCATGGTAATGGTCTAAAGTACCACATTAATGAGAGAAAAATAGAGAAAATTAAGGAAATTAACGCAATGCACTAACTACCGTAGCAATGGCATCTACTACTATGGTAGTTAGGACAAAACTTGCAAAAATAGATTTTTGTGCACCTAGATTTAATCCAATTTGAGAGGGACTCTTGGCTCATGAATTTCTACTAGTTCAAGGGCTCCTTGAATGTCACATCAATGGCTTGTAATTGTCTATATTTGAACCTATTGACCATAAATAGATAGACCAAAATCACATCAATTAATAAAAGAAAAAGGAGTGGAAGAGGGACTTGCATGCTTTTTATTTTTACAAAAGTGTAGTTTGCTAGCTTTTAGAAGCATTGACACTTTTCCCAAGCCCATTCAAGAAGTAATGAAAATTCAGGGGCATGTTTCTCTCGATTAGAAACTTAAGAGCTCCATTTGCACCATAGGAACCTATTCAAAGACGTATGATACTCACCATTGGAAAGGAGACAAAGAAAAGGAACTTTCTATTCTCTAAAGGTGCAGAAACTTGGGGTGAGCTTGAGATACAAGAAAGAGGTCTTGTTGAGCCTCAAGGTGCTTGGAAAATCAGCACACACGTGCTCTGTAATTATTTTTTGACCTTTCTTCATCCACATTTGTGCATTTCTTGAAAGGAGATTAAGCCATGAACATGTGGTTCATGACAAAAACCTTATTGTCCATTCATATTTGAGGATATTTTATAGAGACCATGAACCATGCTCTATTAAGACCAAAACCTCATTAGATTGTGGCCTTCACCAAGATCACAACACCTCAAGAATGGTGTAAATCTATGACCTATACACCTATAACCAAACTTGCAAAGTTGGGTGGTACACCTAGATTTAAGTCTTTGAGGCTTAATGACCAACCCATTTTGCGCCCATTTTTTATATTGATAATAATTGTATTAGATTTTCAATCACCATATGTTTAGAATGTACTCAATGTAATCTTCAAAATAACATAAGAAGATGGGAAACAATGACCCAAGTAGGGAGAATGAAGTCTTCAAAATTTGTTAGTTACAGTGCAAATGTTGCTAGTGTCAAACCTTAACTAATAAAGGAAAATACAACTTATTACCTTGAATCCATGTAGAACTTGCAAAATGAATGTTAGGAAGACCTAAACAAGGCACCCCAAAGAGCACCCAAAATGGACTACTATGGTAGTCTAAACATAGTTACAAGAAAAAAAAAACATTTTAATTACCATGGTAATGCTTGCCACCACTGCAATAGCCAGAGAGGTTTCCAAAAACATAATTTTAGGAATTTTCTTATCTTTAGTGTGCTATTTGGGGATCCTAAAGATAAATTTAAGATGAATGAAATTTACCCTAAAGAACATGAAATTAGGAGTGATCATTAGGACAAATGGATACACGCTAGAGAATGAATATTTGTGTACATAGGTGTAACCATATTCGAGTCACGGAGATGACAGGATGTTATTGCACTTTACTACCATACTTGTTGTTGATTACAACTACGTGGGGATGAATATACCTCTAATCTCCTTTCACTTAGACATGAATTTGTATTAGTATTGAATACTAGCCTTAAGTGATAGTATTATATATCCAATTAATTTATGATGTGTATTATGATAATGTGAGAATTGATGCATGATGTACATGTGATGAGACCATAAGTATGTTGATATTGTATGAATGATGAGTTGCATGATGTTTATGGCCCTGGAAATGGATGTTATGGTTATGATTTTAAATGAATACTGAATCTTGATTTAATACATGAATATTTTCATGTCTTAATGTTAATAATGTTGATGCCATAAGATACTATGAATAAGAAACATGAAATGATACAAATTTATGCATATTTGCATGGGAATCCAATATGAAATATGCTTTATGGTTTAAGCATGAGAATGTTTTATCAACTTGTTTTGGATTTTGATTGAGTACATGAGATAATTGACCACACTTTCCAATAACATGAGTAAGATAACAACCCCCATTAGTGTTGGGTAGTGGTAGTACACCATATGTTTTTATAGCACTATCTAAGCTGGTAACTCATTGAGAAACCACACGTGTGCTCCTTTGGCTATGGTTGAACTTATTTTTGAAAACCCACTACTCAGTGGTATGGTGTTTTGGCCATGTGCAAATCCATGGTGAAGTCGTTTGATTAGCAATGGTTTGTTGGCTACCTGGGGCTTTTAACCTTACCTAGTGATCGACCATGAAACAAATAATTGTTTCAAATGCCTAATGTATAACAATTTATGTTTGATTAACACGAGTGTATATTTGAATGAATTGATGGTGTTTGAATTACATGACCTACCAAGCTCGTAAAGATCACTGCTTTTTTATTTTATTTTAAAATGTAAGTGCACATTAATTGGATTAAGAAACCCTATTACTCAAACCTTCTTTTGTCTTCCCTTGTTTAGTCTTCATGGTCTTGTCTGTATATTTTGTGTATTCTGTGCAATGTACTTGTTGAGTGTGGATAACTATATGCCTTGATAGTGAAGACAATATTTTGATGTGATATTGGCCTACAACATTACTTGGGCAAACTTACTATGGCCTCATGGAGGCATATTTTGGAATATTTTAGATGTTGAATTGATTTTTTTTCAAGTATTATCTATGCTTTCTTTTTTGTTATTATTATGACCATGATCTAAAAGTGAATGATGAAAGTAATATCTCTTGTTTTGGGATGCCTGACACCCTATGAAGGTATAACTTGGGGTGAAAATTATGTTTCACAAAGTACCATTAATCTGTGATTGAAATTAAATAAAGAGTTGTACCAAAAATAAATTTTGGACTTAATAAATTGGCTTAGAAAGTAATTAGGGATAGGGGGTGTCACAACATGGTATTAGACCTTAGTAAACAAATGACTTTAACTCATTATAACATCAAAACATTGGGCTTTAGATTCACTTGATAAACTTTGAACTTCTCCAACGTATAAGACATAGCTATGAAATAAATAAGAATACGAGTCAGAAGGTCAAAAACATAAATTACTTAGTCATAAGATAAAGACATAAATAATGTGAGCTTTGTTTGGTCAAAATTAAAATCGACAAGAACTTACATTCTTGGTCTCTACTCGGTACTAGACCTTTAAGGATTTGGAAATGTGAGGGAACTTGAACATAGTGATTGATAGACCATGGATGGTTAATGATTGGTGATTGTGGAGGAGCTTACAAACATACATTCAGTTTGTATAAGACCTCTAGGAGTGTGGAACTTAGGAGTCCTTAGTTTAAAGACATGCAAAATTATTTGGATGTAGTGCGATCCTTTGTGGATTCTCCAACTGATGGGTGACATCAGTATGAGACTTTGAAACCCCAAGAAAAGAGTGAAATGTTAGGGTTCCACTATATAAGCTTGTTGTACATTTGATTGTTTGATGGCTTGATGATTTTATGCGTGCTAAAGTATATGCATATAGAAACCAAAACCCTATACTCAATGTAGACTACTTGGTCGTCAATACTTGTACACATATTCATAAGCTTGGTTATATTGCATGTGAATATGCATGATGAAAAGAGGAACTGAACACCTTTGATGATAATGTAGCCATCAAAACAATTAGGTTCTAAAATGAAAGACAACTTAGAAATTGAATTTAGAGCCACTCTATCACAGGTCAGAAAGCAAAGAAATGGGGACAAAATGGGTATTAATTAATGCAAAATTATACATATGTGGATAGCAATGGTACCATGGTTCCTATGGCCTCAAAACCAAAGGTGAAATCCTCTTACTCGGTCGAAAGGGAAGTTACACATTCAATCTCTAAGGAGCCATGCATCGAGCCTTCAAAAGTAAAGCCCAACGTGCGAGAGTTAATGATTAAATTCTGTGGACGGTTGCACCTTAAAATTCTATGAGAGATGCCATTTTTTGGAAGAATTGTGGTGCAGAACCCTTTCAAAATTCATGGAATTTGTAATGCCCCAAAATTTCTAAGTCAATTATAACAAAAGATGACTATAATTAAGTTTCAAATAATCTTGGACAACAAAAGTTGACCATTATCAAGAAGTGGAGCACTCAACCAGTCTGGCATTGATTATGACAAACTTTGAAAAATTATTTCAAAGGCAAAATGATCAAATTAGACAACGAGCTTCATGTCAAAATGCTCAGGACTCTAAGGTGACTTAAAGAAAAAATAAAGGTGAAAATAATAACAATAAGAAGAAGAAGAAGAATAAGAATAAAAAATGATAAATAATATAAAATTAAATAATCAAATAATTAATTATTTTAATAGTGTCATGAATAGTAAAACCCACCATGCCCTAAACACTAGTATTAATGATCACCCTTGACCTAGTTCTCTCCTTAGACTTCTTAAAAGCGTATTTCTATTCTTTTTATTTCATGCAAAACTTTAGTTACATTATAGCCTAAAAAGACAATACCACTTTAGGTAAGTTTTTGAAGACCATAGAATACTCAAAAGGGTCCAAACCCTTCACCATCAAAGAGTGGCTGAAATATGCTTTTCAACACTTCCAAAACCACAAAATTCTAACAACCGTAGCCTCCCAACTAAGACTGAAATTATTGCCCCATATCAGTTATAAAGTAGTGAATTTCATGCCAATTATGGAATGTCTTAGGCATGATCCTACCAAAGCACCTTTAACATGTCAAACCTTGTCAAGTTTACTATAAAATAAACTCAAGACTGACCCCAAAAGGATACCCAAAGCCCCCAAACCAACCTTTCAAAATTTTTGCGCCAAAATGGGATATATTTACAAACCAGCGGGTTCATGTGCATTTCTGTTTAAGCATGGGCGTGGCTAAAGAAAATGGTCATTACTACGAAATTCTTCATTGCGAGCACTACAACATAGACCCAAGAATTGTGTAAAACAGTGTCCCAAAACTCAAGTTATGGTCTTTTGAAGTATAATATACTATAGAAATAATTTGTAAATTGGACATTAAACAACCCAGTCAAGGTTCATGAGCTATTTTGAACCTGAGATTAATTTAGACGTCATTTTGAACCCAAAATCCAAGTTTAGGAGCTAAATTGAATGCCAACTAAGACTCGAGTGCTTTTATAGGAATCTCAGAGGACCGATGCCACCGCGAGCATCAAGCAACATAAAGAGCATATAAATCGAAGTGGAGATGATTTCCAACACACACCCTTTTCAACCGTATTTGCTTGCATATTATATATGAAATTGCCTAGGTGGTAGTGGAATGCACCCTTTATTGATCATACGATTAAATGCTTATATTTGCATTGATTTTGTGAATAATGAGAACATGATTTGAATGTATGTTATTTGCTATGATCATATGCATGTGACCATAATAGATTTAGAGCATATATATGATGTTGTTCACACATGGAATGATATGCACATAAATTTACTAGAAGAGTATAGTCTATAAGAATGTGTCATTATAGAATAAAAGCATGATCGAGATATAATTAAATGAATGTTAATATTATACTCATATGCATGAGGGTACGAAGTATATATCTTTTAGAGTAGTATCATTGAATATGCATGAATATGTTAGTGACCAAATACAAGATCACTCTTAACAAGATAACAACACACTTGGAGGGGTTGATTGGCTTAAGGACAATCAAAGGTGGTTTTCGTACGTCTCGATTAAAAGACGGGTATGTGATCACACTTAAGAAACTTGATCATGCCTTGCGTATCTTCTGAGTCTATGGACTACTAGACATATAGAGGCATATCCTGGATGCCAGTGACATTCCTATGGTATTTACTTGGCTAGAGGTATGAAAATCACCTTAGGATCGACCACCTTACCTCGACCAACTAAAAACGATCTACTGTTTGTGCTACCTAATGTAAAAGTAATTGATTGTATGATTAGCTTGTTATATTGTTAGATTTTATATGAATTAGAATGATCCACTAAGCTCTTAGAGTTCACCCCTTCCAATTTTCAAATATAGGATACTAGTATAGTTGATAGGGGGTAAGCCTTATCCAAGTAAAGTTAAACATTAAATAGGATGTAGGTATCCTGTTCTAAGAAGTCATGGTTTTTTAAGTAGACACAGTCTGGCCACCTTGACTGGGGGTAGTCCCACCAGTTTGTGACACCCGGGCTCCCAATTTCTCTCTTTTGTGCGATGAGTCGTTGGGGTCACACGAGGAGACGACGTGCCCATTCAGTGGGAAACACTAGGCTCAGGTCATTGGGCGAGAGCCGGAGGCCACGGCGGTTCCTTCTCTTTCTATTTCTAATGCTTCAAAACCTTTCTTTCAAATATGTTATAAAATCAATTTAAAACATACAATGATCGTTAAAAAATGCCAGTTCTTTTTGTTAGTAAAGTGATATTTATCAAGAAAAAGTATGTAGCGATTTGAAATACTTACTAATTCAATATAAAAATATAGTTCAGAAAGAAATGAAATAAGACCTATGGCCAAGTTTGATACACACCAAAATTTACAAGTAAGATAGTTTAAAAGATGAGGGCACAAGCCTAGTTCAAATCATTAACAACAAAATGATCAAATAGTAAACAAAAAGAAAACTGTGACAACCTCCCAGTGAAGTCTCTACCAAAATGATGACCTCACATGGTTGGTATGCACCTGCAGAGTTGATGATCACCTGTAATAAAATAATGGGGTGAGCTCGAGAGCCCAGTGGATCATCCCTACACATCACTAGCATTATACAAACTAGAATACAAAATATGCAAACATTTTCATTATATTAAGGCATTTCAAAGACTTCATTTGTCATTCTGTCAAAACACAGACCGAAAGAGCCTTGTTCTCGATGTTCCCGTGTGGTTCGGGAGAAAATCCGAGGGTAACACTCAAAGGCCGATTACCTTTCAGGACCACGATCTAAGGAGAGAAGTCTGCAGTGACTTTCTGTCCGAAGACACAATCAACTATTGTAGTCAGCTTGGATAAGGACACCCACGGTGACACCTAAAAGCTAGTTATCACCCCAGTACATGGAGTTATTAAATCTTAATTTAATCTTCTTTAGTCCCACATTCCATTCCAATTCATACATAGTCATAATATGTAACATTTAAAGTAAACTAATCAGATATGTTCAAACATTCATGAAGATTATGATTTGAATCTATCATCTATGCATGTTGTAAAACAAGCAAACAATAATCACATGTACATGTCAAGTCATTCCAATCAAAGATCAATCAGATATGCCATTCTCCTAGTTGCTAATTAAACGTAAACATACAACATGCTTTGCATTCAAAGTTTAAATAAGGCTAGGGAGTACGGTAATTACACCCACATTTGTATATCCTTCCCCCGTGCCTTTGCCCCTTGCCGTGTGAAATTTAGATCTTCAATCTATAAGGCTTTTACACCAAGGTTTTGTTAGTCTAAGGCATTTAAAACATGTTCAAAATCATAGATTCAATTTCCCTACATAGGCGTCCCATGGCGTACACAAGATCAGAATGAACAACGAAGGAAAACGGAGTGCACGATTGGTTACCACATCTGTTTACCACTTAACCACATACAATTTAAGCTTAAAACACACATCAAATTGAAGGAAATCCTTATGCCTTATGACCCTATGCATCTCTGCTTCGTTCCTCACCAAAACAAGGTCTTGCACACCTCAAATCATGAGTGCTTCAAAGGAAAACGAGCATAGACTTAGGAAAATGATTCACAATGCTAAGAAAACAAGATTTCAAGTTGGGTTTCGTGATTTACCTTGGCACAAACAATTTCAAATTGTGCTTCAACTCAAATTTACTCTTTTTCATGTTGTTCTTGGTGAATCTAAGCTTGAGAATGGGTAGAAAAGGTTTGAATGAGCTCAAGTCAGCCTTAGAACTCAAAAGAAATGCTAAGAAATGAGATTGCAAGGCTTGGTTAGGGTTTAGGAGAGAAAATCCCAAGTTGCGGCACTCAAAACTTGGATTTAAGGTTTTTCACGAATATTGCGTTTTTATAGAAAACCATGAATTACCACGGTCACTGACTATGGTAACAAGGGCGATGTTCTTGTTTGTTTTTGGCTTTCTTCTACGATTATCGCGGTCACCCAAGAATTACCACAGTCACTAACTATGGTGACTAGGGCGACACATTTCTTTTCGTTTTCTGGGTTTGTCCGGGATTACAGTAGTAATCACTTTTGTTTACTACGGTAATCAATGGAGTTCTGACTTTTCTTTGCCATTTCTCGTGTTTTTCGAATTTATATCATTTTTATATTTATTTTAAATTTTTTTAAAATTATTCGACATGATTTTTAAGTATCTTATTATTTATTTATTTAATTATTTTATTTTAACTATTCACTAGTAACGTGGAGGTCTTATGAAAATTTGGAGTATTACAATAGCTTGAACAAGTAGTCAAAGACGAGGAACATGTTTTCAAATAAATCAACTATATTTTTAATATATCTACTCAAAAAGGTTTTCCACTCTCACATATATATATATATATATGTATAAGGAAATGTTTTTAAATGGTTTTTGAAAAATTTTGTGTGTTTAAGATGAGATACAAGATTAAGATACCAATAAAAAATGGAGTGTTACAAAGCTCCAAAGAAAGGAAGGCCACCAAAGGAGAAGAATACACCAACTAAATTCTTCGGTTAAGACTATATGTGTCGAAGAAGATAATTAGTTAAGCGTTTTGTATGTCTATTCAATGGCCTTGTATGATATGGTGTAGGAACAATCAAAACATGCAATGAAAAAAAGTTGTGAATGAAAATGATTATTTCTTGGCTATTATGTGTATATGCTTATAGATTAATGCCTTGAATGGTATACTAATAATTTGACAATTCATAAAAATGGTAAGCACTAGAGGGATGACTAGCCATACAAAAACCACTTTGGGGAGTATGGAACAACCTACCTAATAGGTAGTTCCACCACTACCACCACTGATAGCTATAGTTGCTGTAGTAGAAGTGTCGATGACCCCAAATATGTTAGCCAAGTATGCTTGACAAGTGGTGGCCCAAGTCACACAATAGTAGTAGGTCACCTTGTAGGTGTAAACCTTGCTACATGACTAGTTTAGGTGCAAGGAGAAAGAGAGAAATAAAGAGACACAAGTGCATAGGTTTTAGAAATTAAGACTACCCAAGTTCAAGGGTACAATTGATGGTTGAACATATCACCTAGAAGCCAACAAGTGGTTCATGGAAGTGAAGAGGGACTTATACCTCATCAAGGTCACATGACCACGTAAGGTGGAGTTGGTTAACCAATTGTTGTGGGACTAGTAGAGTACTGGTTGACATCTATATAGAATGACTAGGCAGTAGACATCATTACCATGGAGCAAAAGGAGTTTGAGAGGTACTTTTACACCAAGTACTTTTCAAATACTACATGGAAGTAGATTGAGTCAAAGTTTATCCAACTAGTTCAGAGGGACATGATGATGGCCAAGTATGGGACCAAATTCACAAAGCTTTCATAATTCAAATATTTACACCATTATTTCAACCAAATATAGCACACATGTTAAACACTTCTATAGATTAGGTGTTTCAAATAATTTATTATTTATCGATTGATTTTAAAACTAAAATGATTTTTTCTCATAGCTCCAAATCTAGGCAATAAGGTTAATTCTAGACACGCAAACCCATCTCATCAAATAAGAGAAATAGGGTCAATTCTAGACTTCCAGTTCCATCTCAAAGCCAATGTCATTAAACATCATCAATCAAGTAAATGGCTGAAGCCAAATCCAATTGTTGGAACACTCACGAAACACCAATTGGCCTGCTACTGCACTGGTACGTGATTATAATCCTTTTTAATATTTCTTTAGTAATTTCACAACCATGGCATATCATAATATGGATATAAACAAAATACCACATAGATGCATTAACAACATGATATCATCATTATTTAAGGCATTAGAGACATTACTTACATGAAAATGAATAATCCGCATGCTACAAACCATTGCACACAACATATCACTTTATCATTCAATAACATTCATCATTCACATTCCTTAACTATCAACAAATTATGCATACTTTATTTTAATTAAAATAATAATTTAAAAATTAAAAACTATCTCCACGTTTTCAAATGTTTGGTATCTTCAAGATCTCCACCATGTAGAACTCATCCAAAATATTAACCTAAATGATAAAATATCAGTCTCAATAATATGTGATAAATTTAATAGACAAAACTTCAATTTTTTTTTTTTTGATTTTACGGTTTATTTTAATTTTTGATATGATAGGGCACTATTACTATAACAACCCGACCCCCGTATTCTTTTTTTATGAGTGTTTGGACTTAACCACCGTTGAAACAGTTATTGAAATAGTGGACTTAGCCACAAGGCGGGCAAGGTCCAGTGTTATTTACAAGTGACGCACACTTGGCTTTCTATTCCCATTATCCCATGCTTTAATATAAAATAAGAGTACATAACCCAATTAAAACTAAATAGGGCCACATCATAAGAGATAAAGGAAATTCTAAATTTTTATTGAGTCATAAAAATTTCATAACTTTCAACTTAAAACAGTTTCAGCGGAATTCATAACAAAACTAGGCAAACATGCCCTACGTAGAAGTTTTTAAATAAAATCAAAGGAGATGTCCTGAGTCTTTACACATTCAATTTTCTGAATAATTTTAAAGGAAAGGTGAGCATAAGCTCAGTGGATATTAAACAACCATTTTCATATTCAAATCACTAACACATTCATAATTTAAACACTACAAAAAATCAGGTGTTTCAAGCATCAAAATTGTGTAAAGTTGTAACATCTTGAAAAGTTTATATGAAATTTGAATTTTTACTGAGAAAATTATGCACAATTGACGAATGAGAATTTTGGTAAGTCTTAGTTTACCAAATGAGGAATAAAAACCAATTTAGTGGATTTTTACAAGAAAAAAATATGATTATAATACATAAAATGGGATATCATAGCCAAAAATGCAAAGATATGTGCAATTTTTATTTTTGATGAAAACAGGATTAGAAATTCAATTGGGATCGAGATTTGGAAAAAAATCCGAAAAGAAAGCAAGAAATTTGGTTAAAAAATCAAAAATAAACTCAAAATATTGTTAACCGTAGATCTAGAATCTAATCTCATGATCTGACGGCCACAATCAGAACTGCACATACTCACGAGCGCACTGGATCATCACGATCGAATGGCCAGAGATCCAAATACATAACTCGAGGACGATCGTGAGGCCAGAAACGAGTTGGTTGATTGTGAAATCAGATCCTCACACTGTGATCGAGGATCATCAAACAGTCGAGATCGAAGCCATGTTGAGATATCGTGAATAGTGCCGTGCTTGAGGATCATTGGACAGTTCAGATCAAAGCCACATGATTAGATCGTGAACGTTGATGCACTCGAGGATCATTGGATAGTTTAGATCAAAGCCATTTTGATTAGATCACGATGGTTGATGCGCTCGAGGAAATCTAACGCCTGAGATCGAGTATTCGAACTCTGTTGATTTATCCGAGATTAATCCAATGGCTCCGATCAAAATCGAATGTGTGTATCAAAGAAAATCCGAGGAACCAGATAAAATTAAATATTTTAATTACGAAAATTACCGAAAAAATAATGAAAAATATGAAAAAAATTCTAAAAATTCTGAAAAATATTTCTAAAATTCGAAAAATTTTTAAAAAAATACTCATTTTGCTCCAAAAATTAGAAAGTACGAAATTAGGAAGAATTAGGGTGATTTATTCAAAGAAGAACACAAAACTTTCTAATTCTCTTCCTTGGAAAACCTATATAAACCCCCCTAGGCTCATATTTTCATTCATTCTAAAAAATAAGAGTTGAATGCTCCTCTTGTTTTTTCAAAGCCTTTTTCTTGGCACCTTTTCCCATCTTTCCCTTCTTGTGTGTGTGAGAAACTCTCGAATTTGGAAATTAAATTGGGCGATCTTTATTGGCATTGGTATGTGGGGGAAATTGCTGCTGAAATTCTAGAAGAAAGCGTCACAAGGTGGAAGTGATTTCTAGAACATCCTTCTGTTCTTATTTGAATTCATGGCATGCTTATTATTGTGTTTTTTTGTAATACTCCAAAATTTTGTCAAATAATTTAAAATAAATAAAATAAGCTAAATAGATTAATTTCAAAAAATTTTGGGTGCAAATTATGGGTTGGCACATGAAAAAAATTAAGTATATTAGAAATATAGAAAAATTAAGCAAATAAGACCTTAATTTGATAATTAAATGAAAATTAAGGTTTAGTAGAATTAATTATGAAATTTAAGAAATTGCTTAAGAAATAAATAGAAATA
>JAJIYU010009032.1:0-17417 GCA_030144865.1 Tinospora cordifolia | reverse complement strand
TGGTGTTAGATCTCAACAAGATGAAGCTTGTGGTTTGCATGAAATGTCCCCCAAAGTTGGTAGACACTCATGGTAGTGTCAGGAACATGGTCTTAATGATTTGGCTCTTTCGCTAACATAGATGAATCTAAAGGCAAGGCGATGGTAAGGTATACTCACAAAGTAATAACCCAGTGGTAAGGAGATAAAGAGACAAGGGACATGATGACTCCTAGCATGACCAAGGAATGTGTTAACATAATTAATAGCTACATGTGCATACCCCTCATCAATGCATGGGGATCAAGGTGCATAAGGCGCCAACATGTACACAAGCCATTTAAATCCCGTAGTTTTGCTCACTGACTAAAAACTTAGGGGTTGTTTTTTATCTTCAACTCTGGCATAAGAAGTCAGACCAGAGCATAGAGAGAATTTAAAGTTATAGTCAAGGAAAGGCCTAAGGAAGCCAAGGAGGTAAATATGGGAAAAAAAAGATGTATATGAGCACATAAAATACTTTAGTTGTGAGCATTCAAAAAATATCTATGGTTGAGTCCCAACACATGGGACAAATGAAACAAACTACACTTATAACAAGAAGGCTGAAGACAAGGGAGATTGATCACACAACACAAAGTCAAGAATGAACATCTTGAGTGCTTATCCTCGGGCTAGTCTTCCCCAATCACCACTAACCAAGTAAAGAAGGTTATTAAAAATGGAATTCTCCTATGAAAATTTTGGGATCGACATTATCCTACGAGATTTATTCTCGCTCAAAGGAAACTATAGTACTTCAAAATTCTATTGAGATTGGTAACTATCCATGTGTGTTATAGCAAGACTAGGAAACTAGAATATACCCACATCTATAAATAGACATGTATTGTAAACCACAAAAACAACCCCATCTTTTTTTATCTCCATTGTTCTTTACTATAATACTATTTGACAATGATAGAGAGGGTTTTTTCTTGGTTATTTTTTTTTCTTAATATGGCGCTATTTCTCATCTAAATTGGTATTTCATTCAATTATTTTCTTGTTGGTCAAATTATGCATCAACATTTATTAATTGCATGTTAAAAAGTTATTAAGTTTATTAATTGTTTTTGTATTACTGTAAAATTTTATATAATATATTGAATAATATTTCATTTTATTATTTTGTTAAAACTAATTACATGTATTAAATAATTTGATTATAAATGAAAATAACTAAAAAACAAGTAATCTCAAGTAATTCTAACTAACACTACAACAATATCGATATTTAGCAACAATTTATTTAGCAATAAAAGTCTTTTTATTGCGAAAGATTAGTTTTAGCAACAAAAATAGTTTTTTTTGTTGCTGTGGATGTGTAACATATGAAGTTAAAATCAGCAACAATTATTATTGTTGCTAAATAATAGTTTTGTAAGGAAAATATAGTTTTGTTGTAGGATTAGTTTAAACTATAGGACAAAAAATAGCAACAAAATGAAAATATTGTTGCCAAATGCTAGGTTTAGAAATTAGCTTCTTTTAATTGTTGTGTTTGTTAGCAACACTTTTTTGTTTTTGTTTTTGTGTGCTAGACACTAATTTTAGCAACGCAAAAAGTAATTTGCTGCAAAATGTAACATCTCGAAAAATTCATATGAAATTTAAATTTTTATTTAGAAAATTATACAGAATTGATGAATGAAAATTTTGGCAAGTCCTAGTTTACCCAAATGAGGAATAAAAATCAAATTAGCGGATTTTTAGAAGAAAATATATAAATGTAATGCATAACATGGGATATCATAGCCAAAAATACAAGGATATGCACAATTTTTTATGAAAACAGGATTAGAAAGTCAATTGGGATCGAGATTTGATAAAAATCCGAAAAGAAAGCAAGAAATTTGACTAAAAAAATCAAAAATAAACTTAAAACACTGCAAACAGTAGATCTAGAATCTAATCTCACGATCCGACGGCCACGATCAGATCTACACACGCTCGAGCGCACCGAATCATCAAGATCAAATGGCTAGAGATCTGCGTATGAAACTCGAAGATTTTCATGCGGTCTAGATGGAATTCGTTGATCGTGAACTGAGATCCGCACACCGTGATTGAGGATCATCCAACGGTCGAGGTCAAAGTCGCGTTGGTTAATCGCGAACCATGCTACGCTCGAGTATCATCCAACGGTCCAGATCAAAGTCGTTTTGGATAGATTGCGAACCGTGCTACGCTTGATGATCATCCAATGGTCCAGATCGAAGTCGTTTTGGATAGATCGCGAACTGTTGATGCGCTTGAGGAAAATCCAACCGTCTAGTTCGAAGACTCTGATTTCTGTTGATTGATCCAAGATCAATCCAACGGTCGAAATCAGATTCAAAATTTAAATACGAAAAATTATCAAAAAATCACGATAAATACGAAAAAAATTCTGAAAAATACGTTTCTAAATCCAAAAATTATTTCTAAAATTCGAAAAAAATTTCAAAAAATACTCATATTGCTCTAAAAATTAGAAAGTACTAACTTGTAGACAAATTAGGTGTTTTACTCCAAGAACAACTCAAAACTTTCTATTTTTCTCCCTTTGAAAACCTATATAAACTACCTTAGGCCCCCAATTTATTCATTCTAAAAATAAGAGTTGAAGTTGCCTCTTATTTTTCAAGCCTTCTTCTTGGCACCTCTTCCCATCTTCCCTTCCTCTTACTTGTGTTTGTGAAGTTCTTCTCTCAAATTTGGAGAAATAAGTTGGGTGATCATCATTGGCACTAGTACGTGGGGGGAATTGCTACCGAAATTCCAGAAGAAAGCGTCACAAGGTGGAAGTGATTTCTAGAACACCCTTCTGTTCTTATTTAAATTCATGACATGATCATTGTTTGTGTGGTTTTCACTGAATTCAAAGATTTTCAACTTCAGTTCTAGAATTTTAAATGTTTATTTTAGTGTTTCAGTTTTGATTCATGTTTGAGCAATCATATCATCCATGTCATGTTAGTATCATGGTTAGGCTTTTAAATTAAAGTATGATGCATGTTTTATGAGTGATTCATGAATTGACTATGTACATTCTGAATTTTTGCTTGATTTCATATTATGAAGTTTATTTTATGAGATCATGATATGAGAATTAATCTAAGAAGGTGGAGATAACAACCACGTACCATCATAATGGTCAAGGCGACACTATGGATGTTCTTTTCATATGAGTTAGGTCATATGGTTTCCAAACCTAAGTACTTGAGGGTCATGTACCACTGGTGGGTCACCATGTGTAACGGGTTGATGCCGAGTGGGCCCTATTTACTTAGTTAAGAACATCAAGGGATTAAAGGCCCTTTTGGTCTGAGACTCGACTTAAACAAATTATTGTTTCAAATGCCTAATGATTGCAAGTGTTTGAATTATGATTGTGTTATGAGTTTGAATTGAAATATGGTCGTTCGAAAAGGATCCACATGGCTATGTACTCACTCCTTTCCTTCTTATTTTTTGATAAAAGAAAATTAGAAGGTAGAAAATTAGGGCAAGGAATCGATTAGAAGTCAAAAAAGATGTCAAAGATGGTATCTTGACTAGACAGAGGTTGTAAGTCAACCAGAACTGAACCCTAGGTCCAGAGAAAAGACCTTAGGTAGAAATGGGTATAACAAAGGTGGCACAGTGGATCAAAAGCATAAAACTCTAGGACATAGGCTAGAGACAGATTGTGTGAAAATAAAAAATTGTTTGATCAGGACACAAGACCGGGAAGCTTCTATAATTTTCGATTTCTATGTAGTATGGGATGCATAGGAATTCGAGGTTATGGAGGAAGCCTGGACTCGGAGAATGATGGACCATGTGTGGTGAATGATCGGTAACTCTGGCAGAATGGGTTTCTCTATGCTCACTGGTATGGGATGGTTGAGTATAGTTGGCTCGGGAACCTTTTTTGTCGAGCAATTTGCGAAATTGTTTGGGTGCGGCTCTGTGCTGAATGAAAGCCTAAGTGGAAGGGGTAGAGTGTATGGGACACTTAAACCTGAAAGCTTAGGTGGAAGCTTGGAACCTTGCTATGCTAGCTTGATTGTATGATTGTATGATATGCATGCTTTACTGTTTATGTGCTTTGAGATCAAATCTTTTACCCATGCATGAAAAGAACCTAGAAGAAAAACCTTTAGGCCACTAAACAAATCGAGAACCTAGAAACATGAATCTATAGTCATGATAGTATGAATATTTGACACATATTATGACATTAGGACTTGGAACCTACAAAGAAGTTGTAGAACGGGCTTTAATCCTAGAACAAGAACTCAACCTAGAACAAAGGTTGAGAGGAAAGAATAAGCGGAACGAAAATGGAAAGGACCAACAAGGGACCCACAAGAAAAGCAAAAGTGGTAAGGCTCCGTAGAACCAGAGGCAAACAAAGATGAGTCAAGGGAAGAAGCTAAGAGGCTGGGATTGTGTTTCATATGCAAGCAAAAGGGTCATTTGGCGAAAAATTGTCCAACTGCACCAGCTCAGGCTTCCCAGCAGCAACAACAGAATACATAGGGGGAAGTCAGAATGGGCGACCTCAAGCCCGACAAAATTAGAATGCCAATCAAGGACAAAACCAAGGCCGTGGTTAGAACCAGGCCAGAATGTTCGCGGTTGAGACCCAAAAAGACCAGGCCCCTGCAGTAGAAGGTACGTTCCTATTGTTTAATGTTGCTATGAGACTGTTGTTTGACTCGGGTGCCTCAAAATCTTTTATCTCTGAAAAACTAGCTGATAGGTTACAACTTGTGACAAAAACAATGCCTGTGACTTTGAATGTGTCCACACCAATAGGGACCTTTGTGACTTCAAAGAAGATGTGTAGTTGTGACCTTAGGTTTGGGGATAAACTTTTAACAGTCGACCTATATACTCTACCTTTCTATGGCTATGATGTAATCTTGGGGATGGATTGGTTACACGAGTACTAGGCCAAGATAGATTGTCCTAAGAAACTGGTAACCATAACATTACCTTCTAGGAAGATCTTTAAAATCAATGGGGATATGCGGAGGCTACCAAGGAGTCCAACCCTAGCCTTGTTGAATTGTTTGAAGCAAATGGATGAATTCAAAAAACTCTCTGAAGAAGAACTTACTGACTTGAAGAATATTCACGACCTAGCTGTAGTCCATGAGTACGAGGATGTGTTCCCAAATGACTTACATGGACTACCACCAGCTAGAGAGTTAGAGTTCAAGATTGAACTTCACCTTGGAACCAACCTGATAGCCATACCTCCTTATAGAATGGCGTTGATAGAACTAATTGAGCTGAAAACTCAACTGGACGAGCTTAGGGAGAAAGGTTTCATCAGGCCGAGTGAATTACCCTGAGGAGCCCCAGTACTATTCGTGAAGAAGAAGGATGGTTCTTTGCGAATGTGTGTCGACTACGAAAAGTTGAATCAAGTTACAGTAAAGAATAAATATCCTTTACCAAGGATTGAAGACCTATTTGATCAATTACGAGGAGCCACTCATTTCTCTAAAATTGATCTTAGGTCAGGATACCATTAGCTGAAGATTCGAGAGTCTGACATTCACAAGATGGCTTTTAGAACAAGCTATGGACACTTCGAGTTTACTGTGATGCCCTTTGGTTTGACCAATGCCCCAGCTGCCTTCATGGATTTGATGAACCAAGTGTTCAGACAGTACCTTGACAAGTTTGTAGTGGTATTCATGGATGATATCCTAATCTACTCTAAGTTAGAAGTTGAACACCTAGAACACTTGAGGATCGTCCTAGAAACCCTCAGAAAAAACCAGCTATATGCCAAATTAAGTAAGTGCGAGTTTTGGATGGAAACTGTTAAGTTCCTTGGCCAAGTAGTGTCAGCAAAAGACATCTCTGTAGATCCAGAGAAATTGAAAGATGTTATGAATTGGAAGCAACCCAAGATAGTAACAGAAATCAAAAGTTTGTTGGGCTTGGCAGACTACTACAGAAGGTTCATTAAGGACATTTCCAAGTTGGCAAAACCTATGACTAAGTTGACCAAAAAAGAAGTTAAGTTCCAGTGGGATGAGAAATGTGAACGGTCATTCCAAGAACTAAAGACAAGATTGATTACGGCTCTTATTTTAGTCACCCCAACTCTTGGTGTTACTTACACACTGTATACTGATGCCTCACTGAGTGGATTGGGCAAAGTCCTAATGCAAGAAAAGCAAGCCATCGCTTTTGCCTCAAGACAACTGAAGGTCCATGAGAAAAATTACCCTACTCACGACCTAGAGCTAGCGGCTATTGTGTTTGCCCTGAAGATTTGGAGACACTACCTTTATGGCGAGAAATTTGAGTTGTTTTCATATCACAAGAGCTTGAAGTACATCTACACTCAGAAGGAGTTGAACCTCAGGCAACGGAGATGGATGGAGTTCTTGAAAGACTATGATTTTCAACTACACTACCATCCGGGGAAGGCCAATGTAGTGGTTGATGCTTTGAGTAGGAAGTTCAACAAACAGGAGGAAGAAAAAGGCCAGATGTTCTAGTTGATTGATGATTTTAGGTTGGGGTAGACCTTCACAAGAAAAAGCCTATCTTTACAATATGTCTTGCCAACCGAACCTAATACGTCAGATCAGGGATGAACAGAAGCAAGACAAGTGGTTTTGCTCAACTAATTGAAGGAGTCACGCAAGGAAAGCATAGTGACTTCAGGATAGATGTTGAAAACATACTAAGACTCGAGGAAAGGATATGTGTACCTCAGTAGGGACAGAGCAAGCAAATTATACTTGATGAAGCTCATCAAACTAAGTATACCATGCACCCAAGAGGGGATAAGATATACGAGAACCTCAAGAAAACTTTTTGGTGGAAAGGAATGAAAAGGGACATAGCCGAATACGTCTTTAAGTGTTTAACATGTCAACAAGTGAAGGTCGAACACCAGAAACCCTCTGGAATGTTACAACCACTCCCTATCCTTGAGTGGAAGTGGGATAACATTGCCATGGACTTCGTCAATGGTTTACCCAGAAACCAAAAAGGAGAAGATACTATTTGGGTGATTGTGGATCGTCTCACTAAGGTAGCTTACTTCTTGCCAATCAGATCCACAGACCAAGTCAGCAAGCTGGGCGAAATTTATGTGAAAAAAATCGTCAAACTTCATGGTGTACCCAAGACTATTGTGTCTGATAGAGACGCTCGTTTTACTTTATAGTTCTGGCAGAGTCTACATAAGGAAATGGGTACTAAACTCACTATGAGTACGACATTCCACCCTTAGACGGATGGTCAGTCTGAGAGAGTTATCTAGATTTTAAAAGATATGTTGTGTAACACCCCGACCCCCATACACTCATTTGGACTTAACCATTTGTAGACATAACCACTATTGCATCCGCTGTCATAACAACTATTGAAACAATGGACTTAACCATAGGCCAGGTCCTATGTTACTTTACAAGTGACACACACTTGACTTTCTATTCCCAATATCCCATGCTATAAAAAGTAAACAAGGCTACATTATAAAAGATAAAAGGAATTCCAAATCTTTATTAAATCATAAAAGAAAGTTTACACTTTTAAATAAAGAAAACATAGCAGAAATTCTTAAGATTTGGGCAACATGCCCTACATGGAAAAGAAAAAAAATAATAATAAACCCTAAAAGGTAGACGTTCCACTTTCTTCTTCATAAGATCAAATCCCTGAAAAATGTTAAAGGAAGGTGAGCTAAAAGCTCAGTGGATCTTAAACAACTATTTTCATATTCAAAAACATCAACACATCCACAATTCAAACACTAGCACAAATTAGGCATATCAATCATCAATTTGTGTGAAGTTGTGTTCTTAGACCTAAAGAGTTTCTCAACCCTTGATGTTCTTCACTAAGTGCCTCCTTAGAGTGAAATATGGCATTAGCCAATTTCATTGGACCTTGGAACTTAGGGACTCTTACCCACCAACCAAGCACTTAGGCCATAAACCTTATGAACAAATCATAAGAGAATAGCACCCATAGTGTTACTTAAACAACTATGATGGTACGTGGTTAAAATCTCCATAATATGATATTTGAATCTCATAATCATGAAACATAAATAAAATATCAGAATATTGCATTAAACTAAAAAATAAAACAAAAACGTTGTATCCATCATACATAATCATGCATCAAACGTATAGAAACAAACCTAAACATGATTCTAACATGAATGGCATTACTAAAGCATGATATTAGGTAGATAATCAGATCTGAAACATTCATGAATATTAAATGAAAACTGAAATGAGACATAAAAGAAACTTCAACAAACAAATCATCAAAAATTGAGCATGCTAATGGCTTTGAACATGGAAAAGAGTTTAAGAGGGCAACTTCCACCTTAGCTTAAATGTTTCCAAAAATCCAGCAGTGTTTCCCCCACATTTTGTCACTTCAAACCTCCACAAAACCACTATCTAATGATCACTAAAACTCTGAAATTAAAAGCCTTTCCTTAGTCACAAAATGAGGCGTCAAGGAGAGGAAAAGAAAGAAGAAGAAGAGAGCACACTAGTGGCGTTTTCACTTGCTCTTGGAATGAATGATTTGTGAGCACTTCAAGGGGGTATTTATAGTTTTCAAACACACTAAGGGGACATCTAGGGCAGATTAGGACAGCTTGGGCAGCTCTCCATCTTTGAGCAAGTTTCCAAATACCAAAGATGAGACATGGTAAGTGTGCATATTATAGCAGGTGTCCATATCTTTCTTGTGAGCCCACTAATGGTTGTTTCTAATTCATAAATCAGAGACTAAAATACTTCTAGAACCTTTCTAATATTATTCTGGACGTCCCACATTGAGAGAGAATATTCTCTTTATACATTCTCTTTTGGTTCTTTTACTTGCTCACCAAATAACACATGCATGGAATGTTTCTAATTTGTTTTTTAATTATCCTTATTGATCATTTTTTCCTTCATGGGACGGCTAGGGTTATTTAGATAGTGTCTTTTCAATTCTAGAATCTTCTAATACAGATTGTCACATGTGTAAACTCACACACACACACACATGTGGGCCGGTTTTGGCTTAATTGGCAACATGGTGCATGTGATCACTATATGGTGTACATGGAATCATTCTTTCATGAATTCTCCAAGCCTTTGGGACGTCTCATCATGTGGCCCCACTGAATCATTCCTATTGCACTTGGGATCATTTTACATGTGTTCGAATCAAGCAAGATGTCCCATGGTGATTGGGTAGGGTGAGGGCACACCGGATCATGGTGTTCCACCCATGTGACTTGCACATGCTTTGGGTGGCCATGCCATTATGGGTTCACATAAATTTTTAAAATTTAAATATCTCCTTATTCATAAGAGATTTAGGTATATAACCTATATTTTTGGAACCCCACAGTTGAGACAAATTCTAAAGTATGGTCTGGCCCAAGACGTTTTGCCTTTGAAAACTTTCATTATTTAGAGCCTAGTGGTGTATTTGGGCAAATGAAGGTTCAAACCTTGTCCAATTGTTCTGAGTTTTGGCTATGTTGTGTGTCTTGCTAGTTTATGTCATATCCTCAAGTTTCGAGTCATTCCGAGTTCGATAGGTGCCCTTATTCTCAATTCTTTCCTAATCTGGATTCTCCTGTAGGGCAAAACCCTAATTTTTGCCAATTGGGCCAATTTTTGAATGTGTTGTCTAGTTTGTTGGTTTATGTCTCCTCACTTCATTTCGGGTCATTTTGGGTTCATATGGGTCACCAAATGAGGATTTTGGTGCCGTCCTATTTTGGCCCTAAGCTGAGCCGATTTTCATTTTGTACCCAAATTTCACTGAAAAGACCTTGAATATCATTTTATTGGATATCTAGTTTTCAAGGTATTACAACCTATTCACCTTACAAAAATTTCTTCCTCAAAATTTGTATCAGTTAAGGATTTCTACGAAAAAGGTGTGGATACTTCGTCTTCATTTCGCTTTCTAGTTCCCAGGTGGCTTCTTCCAACCCATGATGTTTTCACAATACTTTTACCAATGGAATATCCTTTGTTCTCAGACTCTGAACCTTGTGATCGAGAATCCTGATTGCTGCTTCCTCGTAGGTGGCATCATCCTAGATGTCCACTTCCTCCCAATGGATGATGTTAGAGGGGTCAGGTTCGTACTTTCTCAGCATCGATACATGGAACACATTATGAGATGAAGTCATTAGACTAGGTAAGTTCAACTCATAGGCACATTCCCCGATTCTTTTGAGTATCTCAATGGGTCCAACGAACCTCTGAGCTAGCTTTCCCTTGAATCTGAACCTCTTGATGCCTTTCTGAGGACTGATTCTTAGAAACACCTTGTACCCAAGTTGGAATTGTAGAGGTCTTCTCCTTTTGTCGGCATAACTCTTTTGTCGACTCTGAGCCGTAGTCAATCTCTTCCATATCAACTTGACTTGATTGTTCATCTCTTCCACTAAGTTTGGTCTAGTCAACACATGATCTTCGAGCTCAGCCCAACAGGTAGGTGATCTGCAGGGTTTCTTGTAGAGAGCCTCGAATGGAGTCATCTTAATGCTTGCCTGATAATTACTGTTGTAGGCAAACTCTGCCAGGTGTTGGTACTTGCTCCAGTTCCCTTTGAAGTCAAGGACACAGGACCTCAACATGTCTTCTAGTGTTTAGATAACTCTCTCAGACTGTCCATCCGTCTGAGGGTGAAATGTCGTACTCATAGTAAGCTTTGTGCCTAACTCTTTCTGTAGACTCTGCCAGAACTGTGAAGTGAAGCGAGAGTTTCTGTCAAACACAATTGATGTAGGCACGCTATGAAGCCTTACTATCTCTTTGACATAGAGTTCTTCCAGCTTACTGACTTGCTCTGTGGATCTGATTGGCAAGAAGTGAGCCACTTTTGTGGGACGATCCACAATGACCCAAATAGTGTCTTCCCCCTTCTGGTTCCTGGGCAAACCACTGACAAAATTCATGATAATGTTATCCCACTTCCATTCAAGGATAGGGAGTGGTTGTAACATTCTAGAGGGCTTCCAGTGTTCTGCTTTAGCTTGTTGACAAGTTAAATACTTAGAGACGTGTTTAGCCACATCTCTCTTCATTCCTTTCCACTAGTAGGTTTTTCTGAGGTTGTGATACATCTTGTCTCCTCCTGGATGCATCATATACTTGATTTGATGTGCCTCATCTAGAATAATTTTCTTACTTTGCCCATTCTGAGGTACGCAGATCCTTTCCTCGAGTCGTAAGGTATTTTCAGTGTCTATCCTAAAGTCAGGATGTTTACCTTGTTCAACGCCTTCTATTAGTCTAGTAAGCCACTTTTCTTGCTTCTGTTCCTCCCTGATCTGTTGTATGAGATCTGGTTGGCAAGACATGTTGTAGAGGTAGGCTCCCTTCTCGTTAAGGTTTACTCCCAGTCTAAAGTCTTCGATCAGTTGGTACATCTGGCCTTTTTCCTCTTCTTGTTTGCTGAACTTTCTACTCAAGGCATCGGCCACCACATTGGCCTTCCTTGGGTGGTAATGTAACTGGAAGTCATAATCTTTAAAGAACTCCATCCATTGTCGTTGCCTAAGGTTCAACTCCTTCTGGGTGTAGATGTACTTCAGACTCTTGTGATCAGAGAATAGATCGAACTTCTCCCCATAAAGGTAATGCCTCCAAATTTTTAAGGCAAAAACTATGGCTGCTAGTTCTAGGTCGTGAGTGGGGTAATTCCTCTCATGGACCTTAAGTTTCCTTGAAGCAAACGCGATGGCATGTTTCTCTTGCATTAGGACTGTGCCTAATCCACTTAGTGAGGCATCGGTATAGAGAGTGTAGGTAACTCCGGGAGTTGGAGTAATTAGAATAGGGGTCGTAGTCAACCTCGTCTTCAGTTCTTGAAATGATTGCTCACACTTCTCATTCCAGTGAAACTTGACTCCCTTTCTGGTCAATGTACTCATAGGTTCTGCTAGCTTGGAAAAGTCTTTGATGAATCTTCTGTAGTATCCAGCCAACCCCAAAAAGCTTCTGATCTCTGTTACGGTGTTGGATTGTTTCCAGTTCATCACTGCTTCTACCTTTTCTGGATCTACGGCAACACCTCCAGCAGATACCACATGACTAAGGAACTTGACTATCTTCGTCCAGAATTTGCACTTGCTGTACTTGGCATACAGCTGGTTCCTCCTGAGGGTTTCCAACACGATTCTCAAGTGTTCTAGGTGTTCAATCTCCGATTTCGAGTAGATCAAGATGTCGTCCACAAATACCACCACAAATTGGTCAAAGTATCGTCTAAACACTCGATTCATCAAGTCCATGAAAGCTGCCGAGGCATGGTCAATCCAAATGGCATCACGGTGAAGTCAAAGTGTCCATATCTGGTTCTGAAGGCTGTCTTGTGGACATCCGATTCTCTGATCCGCAACTAATGATAACCTGACCTAAGATCAATCTTAGAGAAATGAGTGGCTCCCCTTAACTGATCAAATAGGTCATCAATCCTCAGCAAAGGATACTTATTTTCTATCGTTGCTTGGTTAAGCTTCCGGTAGTCGACACATAGTCTCAGGGAACCATCTTTCTTCTTTACGAACAACACTGGAGCTTCCCAAGGTGATTTACTTGGCCTGATGAAACATTTCTCCCTGAGCTCGTCCAGTTGGGCCTTCAACTCCACCAATTCCACTGGTGCCATTCTATATGGAGGTATGGCTATAGGGTTGGTTCCAGGATGAAGTTTAATTTTGAACTCCAATTCCCTAGCTAGTGGTAGTCTGGGTAAGTCGTCCGGGAACACATCCTCGTATTCACTAACCACGGCTAGGTCTTGTATTCACTTCAGGTCAGTTGGTTCTTCCTTTGAGAGTTCGTTGAACTCATTCGTCTGTCGCAGGCAGTTCAACAATGCCAGGGTTGGACTCCTCGGTAGTTTTCGCATATCCCCATTGATTTTGAAGGTTTCCCCAGTAGGTAAAGTTATAGTTACCCATCTCTTAGGATAATCTATCTGGGCTTGGTACTGTTCTAACCAATCTACCCCCAAGATTACATCATAGCCATAAAAGGGTAGGGTACACAGGTCAACTTTTAAAAGTTTATCCCCAAACCTTAGGTCACAACTACATATTCCTTTCGAAGTCACAGTGGTCCCTATTGGTGTGGACACATTCAAAGCCATAGGCAGTGTTTTGTCACAAGTTGCAACCTATCAGCTAGTTCTTCAAAGGTAAAGGATTTTGAGGCACCCGAATCAAACAACAATCTTGCAACAACATTAAATAATAGAAACGTACCATCCACCGCAGGGACCTGGTCTCCATGGGCCTTGATCGCAAACACTCTGGCCTGGTTCTGACCACGACCTTGGTTTTGCCCCTGATTGGCGTTTTGATTCTGAGGTTGGCCTTGAGGACGACCCCCTCCCTGAGTGTTCTGTGGTTGCTGCTGTCTGGGAGCCTGGGCTGGTGTAGTTGGGCAGTTCTTAGCCAGATGGCCCCTTTGTCAGCATAGGTAGCACAACCCCAGTCTCCTTGCCTGCTCCTTTGCCTCTTCCTTATTCTGCCCTGCCTCTGTGGAGCCTTGACATTCTTGTGTTTCTTGCTAACCCCTTGTTGGTCTTTCTCATTTTCGGGCCACTTGTTATTTCCCCTCAACCATTGTTCCCGGTAGAGTTATTGTTCCAGGATTAATGCTCGTTCTACGACCTCCTTGTAGGTTCGAAGATCCAATACCATTATCATCTTTCGAATCTCAAGCTTGAGACCCTGCGAAAACCTAATGGCCTTCATTCTCTCTCCCTTGATTAAATCTTGAGAAAACTTTGCCAACTCTGTAAACTTCCTTTCATATTCAGTTACCGTCAGGTCTCGTTGGCCTAGCCTGACGAACTCCTCCTGTAGCTTTCGAAGCGTAGCTTCAGGGAAGAACTTCTCATAAAAACGTTCCTTGAATTCAGTCTAGCTCATCGTCTTAGTGTTGGTATTCGAGTCCAACTGTAGCATTCTCCACCATCCCCGGGCTGGTCCCCTAAAATGGTGTGTGGCTAATGCCACTCTTCGTGGGTCCACCACTTTTAGTACATTTAACAGCTCCTCCATTCCTTGGTACCAGTGATCAGCCAGGATGCAGGTCTCGGTCCCTTCAAAATTTTGAGGGTTAAGCTTCTGCAAATCTATCAGGAGCTTTGTCTGTTTCGCATATTCCTGATCAACTTGGTTCCTTGGATGTTCCTCCGGTATAAGTGCTACTGGTGGTACCGGAACAGGTTCGTGTTCTTGTGGCAGTGGCGCCGCCTGCGGGATCATCTGCGCCAAATCCCTCCTCAGTTGGTTCAACACTTGCTGAGACATTTCCATCATCATCACCTCCGGTCTGGCCTCGAGCCCTGTAGGCAGTCCCTGATCTCTCTGTTCGGTCTCATCGGAGGTAGTAGAGCGCGTAACGTTTCTTCTCGTGCCAGCCATTTGCTACATCCCAAGCAGATCATCAGTATTGGCAAAATTTCGTACTATGATGACTCTAGGTTCATGTTTCTAGGTTTTCGATTTGTTCAGTGGCCTAAAAGTTTTTCTTCTAGGTTTTTTTTCATGCATAGGTACAGGATTTGGTTTCAAAGCGTAAATAAACATTACAACATGCTTTTCAAACAATCATATTGTCACACAGTCACGCTAGCACAACAAAGCTCCAAGCTTCCACCTAAGCTTTCAGGTTCAAGTGCCCCATCCTACTCTTCCCCTTCCACTTAGGCATTCACCCAGAACAGAGCCGCACCCAAACAATTTTGCAAATTGCTCAATAACTATGGTTCCCGAGCCCACTATATCCAACTGCCCCATCCCAATTGAGCATATAGAAACTCGTTCTTCCATAGCCACCGATCATTCACCATACATGGTCCATCATTCTTCAAGTCCAAGCTTCCTCCGTACCCCCAAATTCCTATGCACCCCATCGTACATAGAACCCAAAAAATACAGAAGCTTCCTGGTCTTGTGCCCTAATCACACAATTTTTTGTTTTCACACAATGTTTGCTTCTAGTCCATATCTTAGAGTTTTATGCTTTTGATCCACTGTGCCATTCATGGCTACACCTGTTTCTATCTAAGGCCTTTTCTCTGGACCTATAGTTCATTTGGTTGACTCACAACCTTAGTCAAGATACCACCTTTGGCATCTTCTAAATTCTAGCCCTAATCTTTCTAACCTTCTAATTTTTCTATATACAGAAAGTAATGGTGTTCTTCAACTTAGACCATTCAAATGAACTGGTGGGACAACCTCCATATCGGACGGCGAGACCGAAGTCTATTTAACAACCGTGCTTTCTAGGGCGGGATAACCCACCTCCCTTTCAATGTTTAGCTTTACTCAGGACAAGGCTTACCCACTATCAGCTCAACTTGTAGTCTTTCTATCCAAACAAAACATTTCAAAAATATACATTTCCTTTTTTGAAAACATTTTCTAAAAATATTTTTCGACTTCGAAAATGGAAGGTAGGGCTTTCTAATTAAACACTGTGAAACCCTAATTGAGCTTCTAATTTTTGTCAAACAACCAATGCTTCACTTTTGTAATACCCCAGAATTTTGTAAATTAATTTCAAAGATTTTAATAAAATTTTGGGTGCAAATTGTGGGTTGGCACATGAAAAATAAAATATATTAGAGATATAGAAAAAAATTAAACAAATAAAATATTAATTTGATAATTAAATAAAAAATTAAGTTTTAATAGAATTAATTATGAAATTTAAGGAGTTGCTTAAGAAATAAATAGAAATAATACACATATAGGGTAATATGTGTATGAATAAGGTGTGTGTTAGCACAATAAATGTTAATACTACATATTATAGGAATATGTGCAATTAAATAAAAATGTAGTGTACATGTATTTTTAAAAATAAATCAAACATTATATAAGTATTAATTAATAATTACATAAATTATTATCTGAAAAAGAAATAAGAAATAAATAAAAATACTTGGGAAAGGAAAATGTAGATTATCATTAAAATATTAAAGAAATGAAAAAATATCAAATAAATGCAATATAAATAATTAGAAAGGGGAAAACATTAGTAAGTCCATAAAATAGAAAAATTTGTGCAATACAACCAAATTTTTATCAATTAGAAAGTGTATAATTGCTAAAATTCGAATTATAGAAGCTTTAGAAAGTGATTTGGTAATTAGAAACTGCATCCAACGGTCCAAACCCGATTTGTCCAATCCAACGAATGACATCAAAGCCTTAAACAACATCCAGGAGCACTGAATCACGAAGATCTGACGGTCTGCAATCAACAAGATCGATCCAACAGTTCAGATCGAGGCGCACGGCATCAATCGCGAACGAGATCCAAAACAAAATTCGAGGATGATCAACAGCCTACGGTGAACTCGTTAATTTTGATCGCGATTCAATACTGCAATCGAGGAAGATCAACGGCCTAGAAAAGTGCGTTCCATCAATCGCGAATCGAGTAATGAGATCGAGGTTGATCGGACGTCCGAGATCTCACCTGCCTGATCTCAATCGTAAACCCAATGCTGTGATCGAGGGGATCCAACGACCGATCTTTCACCCGCCCGATCTTGATCATGAATGCAATCTCGAGGACGATCCAACGGCTGATATCCTATGCTCTGAATTAAATAACCGAAATTCTGAATTAAATCAGTAAAAATGCTTCAAAAATCTGAAAAGTGGTTTCTAAAATCCCAAAAATTTTCAAAAAAATTACTTGCTAATCTCTTGTGCTTGGGGGGCACAAAAATTTGAATTTTTGCAAGTTTCCCACCAAAAAACTTACCATTTTACACTAGTTTGAAGCCTATATAAACCCCCGATGTTCACAAATCAAATCATCCCAAGCAACAAGAGTTGAGTTTTCATCTTGTGCTTCAAGTCCTCTTCTTAGCACCCCTTCTCACTTTTCTTTTCTCTCTTGTGTGTGAGAAGTTCTTGATTTGGGGATTCTTCTTGGGTGATTGTCTTGGTGTTTGAGCATTGGGAACTATTGCTTCAACTTTGGGGAAAACTACATATTAAGGTAGAAGTGATTTCTCTTACACCCTTTTTTCTTATTCAAAGTTCTAGCATGTTCATTGTGTGTATGGTTTTAAAATCAAAAGATTTTCAGTTCAAGCATTCTAAAATATTTTTCAGTTTTAGATTTGATTCATATTTGAATTTATGCATGCATATTAATCATGCCATGACTAGTATCATGTTTAGGTTTTATTTCAATATGTAATGCATAATTTTGAGTGCTCCATGATTGAATTTTCAGTTTGATCATATGCTGAATTTATTTATTTTAATCTCATGTTCTGAAATTTATTTTATGATTTTGGAATATATGATTTAACAAAGATGATGGTGATAATAACCACGTACCATCATAGCACACATGTGAGGTGCTATGGATGTT
>JAJIYU010009031.1:0-17440 GCA_030144865.1 Tinospora cordifolia | reverse complement strand
TTTGTAACTAATATAAAAAATTATTTTTTACAAAAACATAAATAAAAATAATATATATATATATATATATATATATATATATATATATATATATATTGGTATACATGTACATTTTGAATTATTAAGTGAGAAAAGGGAAAAAAACATAGAAATGTAAAATTAATTAAAAATATTTTCAGAAAAATTAGTGACGTGAAATGACATTAAAAACTTGAGATTTAAATAAACTAACAAAATAATTACATATAGGCCAAGATATAAATTTATTATATGCCTAAGGTAGAATAGTACATAATAAATAAGATAAATGAATTAAGTTGAAAGAAAAATAAAAAGATATGTAAAAAGAAAAAAAAAAAAGAAATAGAGCTTGCTGGAATATAAATTTAAATGTTGAGAACATAAGATACTTTCTATTAAAAAACTATCATGATACATAGAACATGGATCCTACATATCATTAATGAAAATAAACTTGATAATTATTCAAAATATACATGATATCATTTAATTCAATCTCAAAATTTTGTCTAACAATAAATCGTCAAAATAATTCATCATGATATAGTTCATAAATAAAAAAAAAATAATATCTTGGCTAAGTCTACTAACAAATCGGGACATCAGTGTACAACACAATGAACATAAAAAGGGTAAAAGCACTGAAAATGATGGCAATGTAGGACAAAAAATAAAGAGTGAAAAATAAATAATAAACATGAAAAACATATTTCATGATGAAAGATAAACTTACTAAAATTATTGTTAATGTAAATTAGGTTAACATCTCAGAGCGGTGTATATCTCGAGGCAGTGAGATATCTAAACAAGTGGAGATGACTATCATGTTTTAAATTATTATTTCAATTTAAATGAATTATAAATGTGTGCATTTAATGATGCGATTGGATAATTTGGATGAATACATGATATGTGGCATGAAATACTATTGCTTATATTGTTACCCATATGAGATGAACAGTTGATTTTGATAATTCTATTTTTGTAAAAGTTGTGAAAATGATTTTGAAAGATTACATTTTCTATTTACTTGATGATATGAAATTTGTAACGACATTGTCGGTTTATTTTAAGATAATGTAGTTTTTGAAAAATTTTAAAATTTGGATATATTTTGGAAAAATACATTTTTTAAATCAAGGATACATTAGTTATTGAGGAAATATAACTTTTAGAAAAAAATATGAATTTTTGGATAATTATTTAATTTTTAGAAAGGAAATCATGAATTTTAGGACATTATTTCATTTTCGAGAGAAAAATATTAATTTTTGGAGAAAATATGTAATTTTGGGGGCAAATTGTATAAATATTTGAATTTTGGGTGTATTTGTAAATTTTGAAAAAAATGAGGAATAAAAGAGGAATTGTGCAGGAATTAAAAAAAAAAAAGAAAAAAAAGGGAAAAAAATTTCCATGTGTAAAAACGTTGATTCCATGCACCAGGTGTTGGTTACTTAAAACAACACCCAAATTTCCAAAAAAACAAAAAAAGCAGATTTTGGCTAAGTGTAAAGAAGGTTTTTGGCATGGTGGGGAAGCTTTTTTAAGTTCACACATGGAGCACAGGTGTCACAAAATAGGTCAGGGGTCACCATGAGCTGGCAATGCATGTTGCCACCTATCCACTCATCTTCCATGTGTCCAATAGAGTGCCACATGTCAAGAAAAACCCATGCAAAGTGGCCTATAAACTCAGTTACATAGTAGCAGCAGGCGCAAGTTGCCAACTTTGTGGGTCCATGCAAGCATCAACGTGCCATTTTGTGCCCAATTTAGAGCATGAGGTGGTAGTACCTATTGCCACCTTTCACCATTTGTCAAAATATGACCACATGTCACCCAAAAAACATGCCAAAGTTGCCTATAAATAAGGGTCTTAATTTGATTTTAACAGTTGAGTTTAAACCAACTTTGGGTAGTTTGTGAAGAGGAATGGTGAGAGTTTTTGGTGCGAGCTTGGTGGCGATTGAAAATAGGAAGTGAAGAGAGGCAAAAGCAATCAAAAACTAGAGGAACGAATTTCCATTGATAGAGAAAGAGCATCGCGAAGTGCGTTTGTTGCTTAGGCATTAAGGTATAAAATCTGGATTGTTTCACCAATGATTTTGGAGTTCAATTTTAATGAGGTTTTGACAGTTTTCTATAGGGATTCTTGATTGATAACTCATGATTAACATGTGGAATTGTGATTTATAGGGAAAATGGGTCAAAATCACAACGAAAAAGTGATAAAAATGTGCCCCAAAACCATGATCAGACCAGGATTTTACATTTTTGGGTTAAGAAAGAAAAAGTAGGATTTTATGTCAAAATTCATGATTTTTCACATTTTTGACCTTAAATAACAAATAATCATCCTCAGAACACCCAAAATATTGAGGAATATGCCATTTTGATCGGGGCAATGGAATTATGACAATATAATATGTGTAAAATTTCATTATGTTATACATTATTATATGATTTCAAGTACCATGGGTTAAAAATAATACTAGATAAAAATAGAATAAAGGGAGCTATGATAATTTTGATCAAAGACAGTATGAATTAGTTATAAAATACTCAAGAAAATGATCAAAATACTAAGATTTTGATGATATTTCATAGGATAACCCCTGAATTTGTGGGAATTCTTGAACTAAAACCTCTGTGAGTAATTTCTGGCATTTTTGTTATATGTTCTACATTAAAATTATGTTGAATTGCATTATATTATATTTAATTGCATGAAATGATGATTTGAAAATTGTTTTATTGGAAATCATGACATTGCATGTGTAAAAATCTCTGAGTTTGCGGGGCTCTACCTGGATTAGTGAATGGATATTGAGCTCCAAATTTTTGAGGCTACACTAAGTCTGCTGGCTTGTGTCCTAGACTTTTAGGATGTCCTAAATTTGTTGAGTTGATTATTGAGCTTTGGATTTTTGAGGTTGCACTGGGTCTGTTGGCTTGTGTCCCAGATCTTTAGGATGTTCTAGATCTATTGACCATGGTTGGTTGTGATCATGACATGAATGCTATTACAGAACTTTATGTATGATGAATGAAATATTTACATGATTTTTAGTTTGCTCATGATATTGTACCACTATAACTATTGAACTGGTAATTGACATTTTGACATATGCATGCATACATATTTTGGATATACATTGTTAATGAAGGCTATTGCTCACTAAGCCATGTTGTATTAGGCTCACTACTTACTCTATTTTTCAGGAACGTCAAGCTTGACAAAGGAAAATGGGTTGTCAATGATTAATTACTTTAACTTTTATTAGATTTTCTCTTTTTGTTGTATTTTTGCTGTATACCATACGTTATTTTGTATACCGACCTACTTTGCTGATAACTTTGACGTACCAACCTACTCCTGTACTTTCAACAACACTTGTATTACTTCAGTTGTTGAATAAATTAATTTTCTTATGTGAATTTGGTTTTGAATGGGAAAGGCTTAACTGTAACTCAGCATGTCGGGATATGAAAACGACTTGTTGGATTATGGTGCCTGTCGAGCAACCCTTGGGTTTGCAAGGGGTCTTATGTAATACCCCAAGAGTCCATAAGACCTTCACGTCACTAATAAATAATTAAAATAAATAAATAATTAAAAAAATAAAAAATATAATAAGAATACTAAAAAAAAAAAATCAAGCAGAATAAGTTCAAATAAATCTAGAATGAATATAAAAATGATATAAATTCAGAAAGAATGAGAAATGGAGTGGAGAAGACGCTACAACGGTAAGTTCATCGGTTAGTGTGGTAATGAAAGTGATTACCGCAGTAACGCTCGAAAAAAACTTAGAAATGCTGAAAATGACATTGTTCTGGTTACCGCGGTAATAAAAATTGTTACTGCAGTAATGCTTTATAAAACTAAAAATTGGTGCATTTTGGTTACCACGGTAATGCGCCGAAAAACCCTAATTTGGATGTTTTAATCATGCAATTACTGCAGTAATACGTAAAAAATTATAAATATGTGTGATTTGCGCACATAAACCCTAATTCTCATGCACAGTCGCACAAAAACCTTCAAAACCACCATAGACCGACCCTTTTTCTTCCCAAAGGAGTTTTAAATTATTCTTAATCTATTCAAACCCTTCTCTATTGATTTCTTAAGCTTAGATTCGTGAAGGACAATATCATCAAGGGTGGATCTGAGTTGAGACACGATTCGAAACAGTTCATGCAAAGGTAAATCACGAAACTCTGGTTTGAATCACGACTGTCTATCATGGTTGGACATTTCTTAAGTATATGCTCGTTGCTTGTGAAACACATATCACTGGGAGTGTTAGAGCCTTGTTCTAGCGAGAAACAAAAGGGAAAAGTGTGGAACGCTGAGGTATAAAGATTTCCTTTAACTTGATGTGTGTTTTAAGCTAAATGTGTGTGTGTGTTAGAGTGTTAAACACAAAGGGAAACCACAAACAAGATGATGCACGCACAAGCGTTGAATTTTCTAGAAATCCTATAGTTACTGCGGTAACACACACACACACAGATCATAAACCCCTCTGGTTATTGCGGTAACCTATGTCGTCGATTTCGGCGACTGTGACTTCGCATTACCATCGTAATGCATTCCAAACCCTATTTTTTGAGTTGCATGCATAGTTTCGAGTGATTGTGGTAGTACCCTTTTCTACTGCGATGCACAAAAGAAGACATGACATTACACACTGGATGTTACCTAGATGCATACCAATTACTACCTAGACTAAATAAACAGTAAAGCATAGTTAAAGGGTACTGAATTATGATATCCAACCATTATAGGTTGAACACTCAAATCATCGGAACGAGGATTAGAACAAGCAGAACATAGCAATAGGTGGAAGTGATTACCTTACTCCCTAGTATTATTTGAATTTTAACGTTGAACATGTGGTGTGTTTACATTGCTTAAATGCCAAGAAGCATGCTAAGATGTTGTTAGATGATTTGTGAATGGCATGAATGTATGAATGCTAGAATAACATGAGTTATGTGTCCATGTTCGGGGGTATACATGATTGTATCACATGAGATGATTATTGTGCTATTTATGTTTCAATGACATGTTTAAAATGATTACATTATGGGATAGTGATGCGTTATACATTATGAATTGATAATCATGCTTGTTATGAAATGTTTATTGATACACATGCAAAGATAAATTGAGAATCGAACCACGTACCGTCACAATAGTCAATGGGGGATCACTGTGGGTGTTCTCGCGATAAGGAATAATGGGTTTGCCCATAGTTCCCGATGATAAAACTATGAGCTTGACCTAGTTCTTTGGTGATGGAGCGATAGGTGTGATCCTAGTTCCCGGGTTGGGTGATGTGTGTGCCCCTATCTCATTGGAAATTGGCATATAGTGCATTTTCCTCATCTTCTTCGACATGATGATGATGAGAGGTCACCAGGGTTAGACCCTTCAGTCTAATTAATAACTGTTGATAACTAAATGTTTGAAACACCTAATGAATGATTAGTGTTTGCATGTTCGGTGTTTGATTTAAATAATGCTATTGATGCATTGTATATGATCCACTAGGCTTTTGAGCTCACTCCTCATTTTTCTTTTAGGAGATCACTGAAGAAACTTCTTTGGCGAGTGTTGATTTGAGGACATAAAACACTGTAGATCTTATGGTTGAGATTATTCTTTGATATTTAATTGTGTACTAAGATTAGATCAGGCACATGACCCATTAGATGATTTAATTTGTTGAACCTTTTATTTTGGGTTAGAGTATAGCCACACTTGAGCAATGTTTTGGATAGTTACCTGGGATTTTTACTCTGACCTTCAATATGTTTGGATATTTCAAATTGTTAATCCATTTATTAAATTTATTGTTTTTTATTTTATGGGATTTGTTCTTGGTATATCCAAGAGATTGATGAATTATTTGTATAAAATCTGGTATGTCCAAAAGATATTTAATGAGATTTGAATGTAAGAAAAGTAATGTCCCGATTCTCAGCAGATGATATTTGTGTTGACATTTAATGGCATGTCTCTCTAAGCGTGATAGACGTGATAGTAACAAAGGACTAAGAACCAGGGTGTTACATCCTAACAGAAGTAGTATTAGAGCCTGGTTTCTATATAGAGTCTAAGGTTTACAAGAGCTGGTGAGCTTAAAGGCCCAAATACCCCATCACAGAACTGAAGTTCTGACCAAACAGAAAGAGGATGGGATTAGGGGAATTTAAAAGCTATTGATATAAAGTTTGTAATGAGCTTACCACTTAGTGTACTATGAAACTCGGAGTGGTGATCTGCCTAGGATTTTAATAATTGCCACCCAGAAGAGGATGACCTAGGAGGGAGGAAAAGAACCATCCCCTCAGCAAGCGCCAAAGCCAGAGCCAAAGCCTATAACGATGCAAAGGCTCGACCAAATGCTTAAAGCTCAAAGTGATTTCCTCCAAACACAAAATGAGGTCTTCGAAGCTCAAAATGTAACCTTACATGAGCAGATGGACTGAACGGAGGAAGAGATAAAATGACAACCCATTCTTGCCCCAACTGTTGAACAACAAGTTCCAGTTCCCGTGGAAACTAGTCTTAGAAGAAATAATTGAACCTTCGGACACCAAGCTTCTTGCACACTCTTCTAAGTTATGGAAGAATTTTATTAGCTTGAAACCTGGAGAATTTCACAGATGAGTAAGTCTGCAAGCTACAGAAGATTGGCTGATGAATATGGAGAAAAATGTTGAGACTCTTCAACTAGGAGAAGATGTGCAAGTGAGATTCTCAGCTCACATGTTAAAAGGAGATGTAGCTAGATGGTGGAAATCCGTTACCATTACTGAAGGTCGTATCACTACCTGGGCACAGTTTCATGAATTATTCCTCGAAACTTATGTTTTGACATCTGAAAGGGAGTTAAAGAAGTTGGAGTTTCTATGCCTTTGATAGGATAGTATGTCTGTACGAGAATATGGTTTCAAATTTATTCAATTGAAAGCATACGCCCCAACCTCGTGACAGATAAGAAAGTGGAGGCTAGTTTTTTTTTCGGGTGATTGCACCCAGCGATATGCCATATATTATCTGTCACCAGCATTGGAAGTTTCAAATAAGTATACTGAAAGGCTCTACAATTTAAATTAACAGAACAACGGGATCTACTTCCTATTCAAGTGACTTCAGACAAGATTATCCCAACTAGCAATCGACCCAATTAGATTTGACAACATCATTGGCAAGGCTATAAAAGGAAGTTACAACCAGAATCCTCCAAGACTATGCAATGTAAATTAGAGACCACAGGGTCCTTTGTAGTTGTTCAATCACAAGGATATGCTAAACCTTTGCTACCCCCTAAAACCAAAATGGAGGCCGAAGCAATGCTAGAGGCAGAAAATTTAATCAAGGATATAAAATTTTGGGTCTCAAGCAACTTTTGTAGTCCAAAGACAACCACTTATATGTTATAGCTGTGGACAACCAAGACATAGGAAGTTAGAACGTCCAAATCTTTAATAGAATGGATTTCAACACTTCTCAACCCAATTATAGGGAGCAAGCCAAAACAACTGTGGAATCTGACCCACAAGCCACTAGAACCTTGGTAGAAGGTACGATTTTATCCATGATTCACCTATCTATGCATTGTTTGATGCTGGTTCAACTGTTTCTTTTATTTTTGGGCTTGCTGTGGATAAATTAGGACTTAAAATTGTTAGGGTTAGTAGTGCCTGATATTTAGCACTGCAGCCAGGGAAAGAGTATACTCGAACCTAGTGTGTGAACAAATAACAATTAAACTTGGGAATTTGGAAATGACTATTAACTTAGAGTCCTAGAATTCCTAGAGTTTGATGCCATCATAGGGATGGACTGGTTAGTTGCATACCATGCTTATGTGGATTGTTATGCTAAGAAGATAGTGTTTCAAACACCGGGACACCCTACCTATGAATTCAAGGTAAAACATCTGAGGGACCTAGCACTCATGGTAGAACAGTAGGCCAGGAGGAGATGGATACCTTAGTAGGAATTGTAACCATTGATGAAAAAGTCCCTAGATCCAAAGTAAAAGAAACTCCAATATTTAAAGAATTTCCTCAGGTATTTCCTAACGATTTGCTTGGCGTACCCCCAAAACAAGAAATTGACTTTATCATTGAGTTAGTATCTAGATCCCAGCCCATTTCCATTGTACCCTACTGGATGGCACCTTGAGAACTACAAGAACTAAAGGAATAGCTCGAGGATTTATTAAGCAAAGGGTTTGTTAGTCCCAGTTTATCACCTTGGGTGCTCCTATGCTATTCGTCAAGACAAAAGATGGGAGTCTCCGCCTATGTATTGATTACAGGCAATTGAACTGAGTAACCATTAAAAACAAGTACCCTCTTTCACAAATTGATGATATGTTTGATCAGTTGAAAGGAGCCAAGGTATTTTCCAAAATTGATTTTAGATTGGGTTACGATCAGCTAAGGTTTAGAGAAGAAGATGTTCTGAAGACTACCTTCAGAACTCATTATGGTCATTACGAGTTCTTGGTCATGCCATTTGGGGTAACGAACACTCCGAAAATGTTCATGTACCTAATGTAGAGAATGTTTCGACCATTCTTTGACTAGTTCGTGATCATATTTACTGATGATATTTTGATATACTCACGATCGGTGGAGGAGTATGTTGAACATCTAAAGATAGCCTTGTAGACACTGAAGGACCATAGGCTATTCTTAGTTGCATTGCATACTAATAATTTTATAATATTTTGCATAAGTTTATATAGAAAATAGGACATATATTTAGTTTTATTTAGTTGCATGATCATTGAGGAATAATAATGGATATTTATTAATTTTGATAAAGTTTTTATGTGATATAATGCTCGAAAAAGGTCCGTAGTGATTTATGTAGGTTCAAGTTAAGTAAATACTAATATATAGGCCAATGCAAAGGAAAACAATACACAGACCAAGCCCAAGAGGAATGAAGCAAAGAGCTATGATTCAAAACCCATTTACATGTTCAAGGCCCACCTCGATCTAGCCCATATGTGCATGAATGAAGCATGAATTTGATGAAAGGAGATGGGTTGACTGTCACAAGAAAATGTGGGCGTGAATTGGTGAGCAAAACAGAATGGCAAATATCATAATTATGCAACCAAACCAATGGCTCGACTATCCAAAAATTAAGGGTGAGAATTGTGCTTAATTCATGATAGCATCATGAGTAATTTAGAAGACAATCACGGGCAAAAAATTAGAAGAAGAAGACAAGAATAAAATAGAAGTTGATTTCGGTCTTGTTGGAAATTTACACAAAGCATTGGATTTTTGGGATTTTGAAGAGTAATATGTTACCGCGGTAAGTAATCACAGTAACCAGAGAAGAATCATCGGTACAGAAACATTACTGTGGTCATTGATCATGGTAACACGAGTTTTTCCTAATTTTCATATTTTTTTTGCGTATTTTTAAGTTACAAAGGTTACCGTGCGTATTATTGCGGTAATACGTTTAAATGTAATTTATTAAGGAATTAGGAAGCTTGATTTCTAAGTGTTTTTTAGAATAATATAAATAAAAAAGTTGTATTAGGTTTTTGGGGTTCATTATTAGTTTTCTAACGACCAGAGCAAAGGAATAGAGAGAAGACAGAGAAGAATAAAGAACAAGGTCAACTGTTTTGAGCATGATCATTTGTTTATTTAATTCTTTGATGTGTATTGTCTTTATTATGACTGGCTAAGTTTCTTATGTCTAGGATGTAGATTTGATTATAAGAACTCTTGATTTTAAAATTAGTTAATCTGTTTTGAGGTATTATTTTATATTTTGTGAACTTAATGCTTTTTATTTACTGACCATCTATAAATTGATCTCAAACTGTTGAATGAACTTGAGAGAAAAGGTTCAATAGTTAGATAATCAAAGTATAGGCCTAGAAACATCAATTGACCGAAAGGTTGTTGATTTTCTAGGATGTTGCACGTGATACTTGGGTTTATTGCATTAGTTTATTAATTGTACGCCTCGAGAGAGGGTATTAGGGAACACAATTAATAGAATTAAGGAACCTCGAGAGAGGGTTTTAATTATAAGTACCATAACCTACAAAACTGAGATTTATATTAATTGAAGTAAGAATTAAGAGTAATCACATGAAAATTTACTATCCTAGATAATCAATTTGCAAAGTTTTTCAGTTAATAATTTATATTTTCAGTTAGCTTAATTTTCAAAGATTTAAATTTTAGTTGTGAGCTTTAATAAAATTGATATTAATAGTAAATTGGAATTTGAGATATTAACTACAAATTGTTCCCAAAGGACGATATTCTGGTATTTTATCATATATTAATATTGCGATCCTATACACTTGCAGTAATCCTATCAGCAAATGTGATTTCTGGCTGTTTGAGTTCAAGCTCTTAGGACATGTAGTGGGAGTCGATGGCATCTCTGTGGATCTAGCTAAGGTTAAGGCAGTCATCAATTTACCAAAACCTACCACAGTGACGGAGATTCGCAGTTTTCTTGGGTTAGCGGGTTATTCTCAAAGGTTCATGTAGAACTTCTCCCGCATTGCTACCCTATTGGCTAATTTAACCTAGAAAGACACCCCATTTTAGTGGACTGATGATTGTGAAGATGCCTTTGTATCTCTCAAACAAAAATGAACCACGGCCCCAATACTCATACTACCAGAACTAGGCTAGCCATCGGTGATCTATACTGATGCATCCCATAATGGCCTAGGATGTGTACTAATGCAAGATGATTGAGTTGTAGCTTATGCCTCTAGACAACTCAAGGTACATGAAAAGAATTATCCTGTGCATCATTTAGAGTTAGCTACTGTATTTGCTCTATAAATTTGGAGACAATATGGCAAAAAGTTTACCCTCTATTTTGATCATAAAAGTCTCAAGTACTTATTCTCTCAAAATGATCTGAATATGAGACAAAGATAGTGGTTAGAGTTACTTAAGGAATATGATTTCACCATCAAATATCATCCAAAAAAAGCCAAAATTGTAGCTGATGCACTCAGTAGAAAGAGAGTTGAGACCACCTATTTAGCTCAACAAATGTCCCAAGAGTGGCGATTATTGGAATATGTCACCATGATGAATAGCCAGATTGTCCCTATTGATAATCCGGTTTGTGCTCAACTACAAGCGCAACCAATCTTGATACAAGAAATATCAAAGGTATAATATCTAGACGTTAATTATGATATGTATAAGGCATGGGCCAAAGATTTATCTTGAGAAGAGTGGATTTGTGATGGCAATGGTACCTTACAATTTTGGGGTAGACTTTGGGTACTGGAAAAATCCCCTCTAAGACAAAAGGTTCTTAAAGAATTACATCGGTCTAAGTATACCATTCACCCAATAGCAATAAACTGTATTGTGATGCTAAATAAACTTATTGGTGGCCTGAGATGAAGCAGGATATAACCTTGTATGTTCAATGTTGTGATATCTGTCAACAAGTCAAAGCTGAGCATCAAAAACTGAGAGAATTGTTACAACCCTGTAATATTCCAGAGTGGAAATTGGACCACATAACTGTGGACTTTATCATTGGATTACTAACAACCCCACGGAGGCTCCATATGGTTTGGGTTATTGTGGATAGACTGACTAAGTTCACACATTTTTTGTTGATATAGAACAAGGACGCAGTAGATCGACTCAGTCGATTATACATACAAGAGATAGTTAGACTACATGGAGTCACCATGTCCATCGTATCTGACTGAGATCCCCGAATTACCTCACGATTCTGGTAGAGTCTTTCGAAGCAACTAGGAACAAATGTGAACCTTAGCACAACATATCATCCACAGTCAGAGGGGTAGTCAAAGCGATTAATCTAGATTCTTGAGGATATGCTTCGAACATGTATTCCAGATTTTGGTGGAAATTGGAAAGATCACATTCATTTATGTGAGTTTGCCTATAACAACAAATTTTAGTCTAGTATTGGTATGGCACCATTTGAGGCCTTTTATGGACCACCCTATAGATCTCCAGCATGTTGGACTAAAGTGGGAAACAAAGCTATCTTGGGACCAAACTTTATTAAAAAATAGACAGAGAAAATCACCAAAATTTGTCAACAGCTTAAGATGACACATGATAGGCAAAAGAGCTATGCTAATAACCGAAGGAAGATCTCACAATTTGAAGTAAGTGACCATGTGTTAGTAAATATCTCAGCTAGAAAAGGAAATGTCAGATTTGGTATACGAAGTAAACTAGCTCCCAAATACATCAGACCATTCGAGATTTTGGAGAGCATTGGACTCGTTGCTTATCGTTTAACATTACCACCTCAGTTAGCAGGTGTCCATGATGTTTTTCATGTCTCAATGCTGAGGAAATACCATGTAGACCTTTCAAATATATTGGATTGGAGAAAAATTGAACTACAACCAGATAGTACAACAGAGGAAACCCCAGAAGCCTTCATAGACTGAATTGTGAAGAAATTAAGAAGTAAAGAAATTTTGAAGGTCAAAGTCAAATGGCAAATACATGGAGATGAACAATAAACATGGGAATGAGAAGAATATATGAAGGAACATTTTCCAAATCTTGTATAACAATACATATTTCGAGGATAAAATATTAATGAAGAGGTTGAGATTGTAACGACCTTGTCATTTTATTTTAAGATAATATAATTTTTGAGAAATTTTAAAACTTGGATATATTTTAGAGAAATACAATTTTTAGATAAATGATACATTAGTTAATGAGGAAATATGATTTTTAGGGAAAAAATGAATATTTGGGTAATTAGTTAATATTTAGAAAGGAAATCATGAATTTTAGGAAATTATTTAATTTTTGAGAGAAAAATATTAATTTTTGGAGAAAATATGTGATTTTGGGGAAAAATTGTATAAATATTTGAATTTAGGATATATTTGTAAATTTTGAGAAAAACGAGGGGTAAAAGAGGAATTGTGCAAGAATTTAAAAAAAGAAAAGGGAAAAAATTGGATATTGGATGATTTGTAAAAACGTTGATTTTGTGCACTGGCTGTTGGTTACTTAAACAACACCTGAATTTCAAAAAACAAAAAAAAAAAAGATTTCGGCTAAGTGTAAAGTCAGTTTTTGGCATGGTGGGGAAGCTTTTATGAGCTCACACATGGAGCACATGTGTCACCAAATAGGCAGGGGGTTAGCATGAGCTGGCAGTGCACGTTGCTACCTACCCACACATATCTTCCATGTGTCCAACGGAGTACGACGTGTCAAGAAAAACTCATGCAAAAAGGGCTACCAACTCAGTTACACAACAGTACCAGGTCCAAGGTGGCAACTTTGGGGGTCCATGCAAGTAGCCACGTATCATTTTGTGGCCAACCTAGAGCATGAGGTGGTAGTAACCATTGCCACCTTTCACCATGTGTCAGCCACGTGTCAACCAAAAAACATGCCAAAATTGTCCATAAATAAGTGTCTCAACACTTGATTTTCACAATTGAGTTTGAACCAATTTTGGGTAGTTCATGGAGAAGAATAGTGAGAGAGTTTGTGATGACGCATGTTTTGATGTACGAAAGTTTTCAGGTTCGATATATGTATTTTTCAAAAATTTTTAATGAAATACATGAATTATCTTCAATTTCTCCCAATTTTGAATTATTTATTAGAGAATATGAGAATAATGGGAGGGAAAAATACAAAATTGAGGAGAAAATACATAAAATTATAAGGGAGATATAATTTCTGGAGAGAAATAATTTTTAAGATTTATTGTGAAATTTTTAAAATTTTTATGGAATTTTTGATGTAATTAATAAAATTTTTGAGAGAAAAATGTAATTTTTGATAGATTATTCAATTTTTAAGAGAAAATAATGGAATAAATAAAAATTGATGTATAATGAAAGATTATGATGAGAAAAGGTGATAAAATAATTTTTGATGTTTTTAGAAAAAAAAACGAAATTAGATATATATATATATATATATATATATATATATATATATATATATATATAGGTGTATGTACCTATACCTATATATATTTATGTATAGGTATAGGTATATATATATGGTATATATATACGGAATAAGAAATTGATGTATTAAGGAGGGTCACAGAAAATTCCAGCAGCTGTGACCCTCCTTCACAAGCTTGGATCTCTCTCGTTTCTTAGCCAAATCCTCTGAATCTTGGCTTGTTTTGAAGCTCATACTACCACCTACGAAGTTTCACAAGCAGTTTGGTGGATCTTAGAGCCATCTGAAGCTGAAACCACTGAGAAAAAGGATGTTCATAGGGTTCAAACCTAGAAAACCAGAAAAATCTGTTTTGTAGCCACCTTTGGAGCTTCGAACCTAGGTCGTTTCAAGCCCATTTTGGAGGTGAGATAGTCCATCTTCTTTATTTTTAGTTGTACTCTAACCTCCAATTTTGAAAACGAAAAATGAGGCTTTAAATATGATTTCCTAGCCATTAAAGTTGGTATCTACTCACTGTTGCAGCTGTGTAACAGAACAGTGTTGGAACAACTATAGGAAGGCTCACACTTGAACCATTCTAAGCTCGTCCCTGAGGTAAAACCCATCATTATACCCCTTGTCATGTGTATTCAAGTGTCCAAGTAGTAGAAACCAAAAATTGAAACGTTTAATATGTTGTATAAGCCACTGTTGTTAACTGTTAGATTCACTATTGCAACAGTGTCGATAGAAATCAGTTTGAGACCAGATTTGGAGCTATATTTGGAGCACCTAAAGGCACCCATTGTGACTGAAACCAGAGGCGTTTAGACCTCAAAGTAGAGGTTTCAGAAAGGTATAAAGAACTGACCTTGAGCCTTTGTGTATATGATTTGCTACACTTACAAATATGTCATGCTCGTTAGAGTGCTAAGACTTAGAATAATTTCTTGTGTTCCTTTAAAGTGCAGTAGAGAGAATGATAGGCATGATTTTTGTATCACATGCTACCGATTCAAAGTATTCTTGATGAATGAATGTTTTATGACCTACATACTGCAGTTAGACATAAGAAATGACCCATATAATTGTGGTTTAATAGGAAAATGAATACTAGGAAGATAGTGAAAATTATGAACCCAGAAACTTTATGTAATCTGGCTGAAAATTTTGAGATGAAATCAACTGACCAAACCTTGGTAGATTGAGCTAAAATTTGGTGGAGAGATCCTTAAGTATGTCTAGAAGTTGCCTACCAAATTTCAGAGTATTCTGATATGTATAGCTGGGTCAATTCAGGCAAACAGTCATTGCCTGTCACAGGGTATACGAGATTTTTACAGTCTCTGTTATCACACCTAGAAACCCTAGTAAATCATGAAATAAAATTCTGGTGAAAGTTTAGACAGTCTAGAAAGTTTTTTATAAATTTGAATTACGGATTGATCGCTAAAATATCGAAAAGCTCACTGCGCAAGAGAACAAAGAACACAAAATTTGACCAAGTATTAGAATTTGGGGGTTTTGACCCAATTTTGATCCAAATGACCTATTTTGACCCAATTTGGGCACAAATTGACCAAGAGTGACTAAGATGGGCACATTGACCAGAGATGACCAGAGTTGACTAGGTTTGACAGATCGACCGAAACGACTCGGGTCGATCGAAAGTAAGTAGGGACAGTAAGATTAGACATTACGCCACTGTATAAGTAGAACTGAGTTTGAGTTATAATTGATGCAGATTTGAGAGAGTACTGCGGGACTAGGCTGGTTGTCGACGAGACATCGATGAGCAGGACCTGAGGTGAGTAGTCTGATTTAGGTGTTTTTGGTGACTTTTATTCCTTGCATAAAACTTGTGTGTTCACATGATTTAGATATATCTGATTGATTTTGAGATGTGTAGATGTACATCGGTAGTGAGACCATAGGCTTGAGGGCCGAGCGTCGGAGTCAGGGTACTTGATGTGATTAAGGTTAGACTCGAGGTCCGAACGCGGGGTTAGGGCATATGATCAATGCGCTTAGCTTCCAACCTGCTCGAGTCATGATACTTGAGGACCGAGTGCGGGGTTAGGGTATTCGCGGAGTACGCCTAGCTTACAACCAGCTCGAGTGGCCAGTACGCCTGACTCAGGACTCGCTCGAGCGATGACCATAGGTTGGGTTTGTTGAGTTAACTTGGCCTGGATATATTTTTAATTGGCATTGATTTGAGATGTTTTCTGAAACTGTTGCACTGTTTATAATTGTTTTCGCACTATGCCATGCTTTCGAATGCCATACCATCTTTACTGCTCATGCATACATGCATTGTTTTTGGAATATTGGTTATCGATGACATGTTGATCTTTCTACTCACTTAGCCACGTTGATTTTAGGCTCATTACTCTATCATTATTTCAGGTTCTACAGTGGTTGATAAAGGGAAAAGCGTAGTGATCGCCTAGTTCCCTGATGATTCCTATCCCTGTTTTTCTTGGTATTTTGTTTGGAGGTTGGTCATTTCTGTATTAGTGTAAATGGTTAAAACTTGTATTTTGGACTAGACAAACGTGTAATAAAATGCTTCCACTTGTATGATGCTTACTTTTGCTTATAAGTGTTCCAATCTTTCCGATATCATCTGATTGTATAAGATTTAGAAAGGGCTTAACAATGTCGGACGAACTCGACTTGGTGAGAGGGTTCGTCAGGCCACTATGCTGGTCGGGCCGCCCTTGGCTTAGAGAAGGGGTCCCAACAGAGTTTGGTGCAAGCTTTGTGGAGATTGAAAATAGGAAGTGAAGAGAGGAGAAAGCCATTGGAAACTAGAGGAACAGATTTTTGACGAAAGAGAATGAACATCACCAAGTGGGTTCGTTGCTTAGGCAATAAGGTATAAAATCTGAATTGTTTCATCATTGATTTTGGGGTTCTATTTTAATGAGGTTGCGACAATTCTCTATGGGGATTCTTGATTGGTAGCTCATCATTAATATGTGAAATTGTGATTTATAAGAAGAATTGGTCAAAATTACAAGGAAAAATTGATGGAAACATGTCCCAAAACTATGACCAGACCAAGATTTTACATTTTTGGGTTAAGAAAAAAAACTAGAATTTTATGTCAAAGTTCATGATTTCTCACATTTCTGACCCTATATAATAAATAATCATCCTCAGAACACTCAAAATATTGAGGAATATGCCCATTTTGACCGAAGCAATGGAATTATGACGCTATAATATATGTAATGTCGGGACCCCTTCCCGGAGTCAAGGGCGGCCCGACCGGCACAGCGGCCTGACGAACTCTCTCACCAAGACGAGTTCGCCCAACAGCTGTTAAGCCATCTTTGCAAACCTCATGTGATGGGACGATATCAGAATAATTGGAATCATTAAAACCAAAGTAAGCAATAATTCAAAACGAAAGCATTTCATTTACATAAGTTTGTCCAAA
>JAJIYU010009030.1:0-17378 GCA_030144865.1 Tinospora cordifolia | reverse complement strand
TGGATACATGTAGATGGATTGCAAGTAATGGTAACTCTAGATGTTTTTCCAAACCTAAACAGACTAACCTTCACCATCAATTTCCCTAGAGCCCTAACGTCTAGGGAACATATGATGGGCGTTGATCTTCTGCTTCACCTAAAAAATGTAGGTTTTTAAAATTAATGTTTATCTCAAGAGCCGATCCTCCTACAAGGCAACAACCAGCCAAAAGAGACTTCTAGGCATTTATGTGTCCCCATAGTGGTGTACCCTTTTTGAGAAAGATAGTGAGAATGGGTTTTCACTTTCAGATTAGATGTTAGATTGGGAAAGATGGTAAAACTCCAAATTTAGGGATTTTTGTGTGCATAAATTCGCTTTGTCTTCAATGTTTTTGTAATTATTGTAATCTTTTCGGTCTTAAATAAACGATTTACCTCTTCCGAGAAAAGTTTAAAAAAAAAAGTGATCGAGTTAAAAAGGAATGGAGGCCAACCATCCGAACATGGCAATCCTTCCACAGAATCCATTATAATATCCTCCCAAGCTGGATGAAAAATATGCAATGGTTGAAGCAAACCACCAAGTGAAATAGCCACATACTTGTTTCACTAGCACACTTCACATTGAGCCATATATCACACAGACTCGTGCATACCCAGCCAATAACAATCAGCTGATAACCATTGGTAAGTTTTGCATTCCCTTGAATGCCCCGCCAACAATTCATGAAGGAGAAGTGGAATCAAATAATATTGTAGAAGCAAAACCAATCTCCCATGAAAAACTAACATACTATTCGTAACTGAATAATCTGGAAGAAGTTAGAAACTTATTGCAATTGCTCTTGAATTTGAGAAAGACGGACAAACTCTTTAAGTTGTTCATGAAGTTTATTCACACCAAGCAACAAAGGCCCAAAGTTGCCAAAACTAAATATAATTCCAACAGAAAAAGTGCATCAATCTCATTGTTCTTCTACCCAATCAGTATTGAAATTTCAAAGTCATAGCCCAAAAGTCTTTTTTAGAGGAAACAAAGATTTGAATATCAATATTGAAAGCTATATACAATAAACATCTTTTCTTCATTGTTGTTTACATCACATATCACCAGAATTTAGAATCATTTGTACTACATTCATCTATTATTCCTATGCATTCATACACAAATTCCAGTTGAACAGTCATTCTGATATTGAGAATCCTTTTGCAAAAGGGGAGGCAAATGTCCATGCACTCACCGTCACTTTGATTTCCTTGCAGACTTGGTCAACGTTTTTAGCTCCATATCTAAACACCTAGTTGTTTGTCTCTCTCCAAATAGCTCATAATGTAGCATAAAATGCTATTTGAACTTACCCTCTTTCTTCTCTAAACATGGGATGTATATGTGAGTATGTGACAATGTTAGTCCATCTTCAATTGATGCAAGAGCCACATATTTTCCCCCAGAGAGGGTCAACCATTCATACCCGATCCTCCTCAAATAATCACTCCTTAATATAGGTGTTGTCAAGGCGACACCTACACACCTATTCCCTCTGAACACCTAGGTTATTGGAAGGTGCTTGTGATTTTTCTTTTTTTTAGAGATTTGAAAAAATAAAATTACTTGACACCCAATTTAATAAAAATTATATAATATTAAAATAATAATATGTGATTTATTTTAGTCTATTTTGTGTGTGTGTGGAGTGAAGGACCTATAAATAAATTCGAGGACTCAAAATGATTATTGTATGGTCTGCCTTAGACCCACCTAGGCCCAGCCTCTTCTTATGGAAGCTTACCGCCGAGCTCTGCTTTTCGTCTTGACAACATTGTTTAAGGCTCCTCAATCACCATTCATGTTGCAACAAAAATTTGAAAGTTTTCTAATCAGTGCACATAATAATTTGCATCCAAGAAGATACATTGCCATTTTTTTAACAGCTAAGACCACTGCCACTAATTCACACTCATACACAAAACTTTAGGCGTTCCCTAAGAGAGAACTTGAGCAAAATATGCAATTAGACAATCATTGTACATCCAAAGCACCACTAAAACCATTATAGGATCATTAGTTCCAGAAATAAAAGTTTGGTAAAATCATGAAGAGCTAAAGCAAGTATCAAAACCGTAGCATCCTCCAACTTTTTCATCTTTGCCACTACCAAATTATTCTACCTAAGTTGATCTTTCTTGAGTTTCTCACGAAATAGCCATGCAATATCCAATAACCCTTCACAAACTTACAATAGCAAGCCATGTTAAACCAAAAAATCTACAAAGCTCCTAAAAGCACTTTGGTTGCAGCCATTGCATCATTGCACAATCTTAGACTAATGTGTGGTAACCCCTTGAGCTAAGACGATTGCCGAAGTATTCCACCGTTGGCTGCCCACAAGCATGTATTTTGTGGTTCACAAACTTACTTATGTGCCAAAGGTCCTCCAACAAAGACAACGAATTTCATAGAAATATTACAAATAAGTATATCATCCAAAAGATTAAGACGAATCTCCAATAATATGGAAGAAAGACCTTAATCATCAAAACTTGAAATAATGTTGTTGCATTCTTTAAACCAAAAGGTATAACCAAAAATTTATAATGACAATGGGAAATACAAAAGGAAGTAAACATACAAATGCTTGACCCAAATTTTTTTTTTATAAACTCAATTCAAATCCAACTCCATGAACACAATCACCCCACGAACTTCATCTAAAAGCTCATTGTTTACGATGATCGAAAATTTATCAACCATGGTTCCTCTATTTTATTCCACATAATAAAAAAAACACCAATTGCCATTTTTTTTCTTCCTTATCAAGCAAAATCAGGCAAAAGAAAGAACTAACACTTGGTTGTATAATACTAACAACTAGCATTTCTTATTTTCTTATACCATGTGCTTTGTCTAATCCTTCCAAGATTGGGATGTCGATAAAATTGGACACTAATCAACAAAGTACCTGCTTCAATATAATAGATGGAAGGCCAGGGGGCAAAAACATCGTCAAACTTTTTATTTACATGAAACTGGAACTTTTTATATCAATATGAATAAAGTTAGGGTAGGACTCCCCTATTTTACATTCAGAGAGCAAAACACTTTTCTAGTTAATTATTCATTCCCCTTGACTATATCTTGACGCCCATTTTGAATTTGCAATCCAAGATGCAAAAAGGAAAACAACATTGTGTCTGGGTTTGAAGACTTTGAACTGCTCGCTCGGCAGGGCCCTCCGATTGGAACTGGAAGTTCCAGAACAAGCGGTTGTTCTACATGTACAAAACATTCTCTACATATTTTTAAAAAGTTTGTTGTTTCTTTCTTCTCATACACTCCTCCATGTAGTCCATAGGATGCATTTCCCATAGATATTAATCCTTTGGCCATTCCAAAACTCATAATAGACAAAACCATGTTTAATGCTTCTTTGTTTACAAAATCACATCTTCAACCTTATTCAACAACGGCTAAACGATGTTGGCAACCTCAACCTTCTCCAACAATTCTGCTATCTTCACAGAGCCTCCCTTCATAGCAAACTAACAACGTTGCCTCAAGCAAAACTTGCAAATCACATAAACTTGGATACCCCATCAAAGCGAGACTTGCGACTCCTCAAATGACACTAGGGGTGTCTATCATCAATAACCATTGAATGCCCAAAATAACCTCAATCAACCCAAAAAAAAAAAAAAAACCTATGATGATTTCAATCATAGATAAAGAAAACTGAACTCCCTTGCAAATGGTCTTACCCATCAACAAATTGCGCATGCTCATCACCATACCACAACTAGTCCTTGTTAATGGTAGCTCTAACCTCTGCACAACATCTCACACAGTATTATTAATAGAGTGCGATTTCCTAATTCATTAAAAATCCCAAGCAGTTTGATTTCAAACTATGCTTTAAATTGCAACCAACATCAACAAAAATATTTTTTTATTTTTTATTTTATTTTACTTTTAAGCGTACTAGAGATACTAACTTGCATCTCTAGTACGCTTCTTTGGCTTTTTTATGATTTTTTTTTTTAAATTCTTCAACAGTTAACCCGAAATCTCCTTTGCACTTTACCTGTATAAAAACAAAGACAATATTAAATAAATTAATTCTTTTTGTCTTCTTCCATTTAAACCTTAAAATATGGTCAATCTTAAAGCATTAATTTCATCCTTTATTCTTAACCTATGTAAGTTTTGATTTTTGCAAAGCAATTTAAACACAAAAAGGACGTAGTTAAAGCTTGAAGATTAAGAGGAAAAAAAAAAGATAAGCAATTTTTTTCCTAATTTTCACTATTTTCTAAAAACAAAAATTAAACTTGAATATTTTATTTCGGCTATTTTTTGTGGTAAAACTTGAGACTTGAAAGAGAAGATGAGCGAGGATATTACATGGGACCATTGTGGTTGTGTGTTCCCAAATAATAAAAACAAGTGTGATGTAATTATTGTGAGTCACATTTTAACGGACGTGTTTTTGGAATGAAACACTGCTTGCTTAGCTAAAACGAGTAAGGATGCGAAGCCTCGTGATAAGGTTCCCAACAATGTGTGTGCATTTTTCAAAGATTTGTTGCCAAAAAGAACAAAAAAAGAAAAAGAAGTTGAAATATTTGACACTAGGCCTAATAAAAGGCAAGATGTGAGGGACAAGAGGGAAATTGGTGTTGGAAATTTTGAGAAGTTGCCTTTTTGCATTTGGGGGAAAGAAAAACAATGCACTTTAAATGAACAATGGAAAAAAAAAAAGTAGGTAAACCAAAAAATTGCTAGATTTTTTTTTACTGTAATGGCATAGCTTTTAATGTTGTCAAAAGCCCTTTTTAAAGAAATAGTTCAAGCAATAACTACTTATGGCCATGGATTGAAACTCCCAGTTATGATGAAATTAAAAACCTTTTACTTAAAATTTAGTAAAATATGTGGAGAGTTTACTATCTAAATACAAAGATGCGTGGAATAAGATGAGAGGCACAATCATGTTTGATGGTTGGACAAATGGTAGAAATAGAACCAACAATAATTTCCTGGTGAATAGTCCCAAGAGAACTATATTTCTTTGATCTGTTGATGCATTTGATATTGTGAAAAATGACAAAAATTTATTTCATCTTCTTGATAAGCTTATTGAAGAGGCAGGAATGGAAAATGTGGTGCAAGTAATTACTAATGGAGCATCAGCATATGTGAATGTTGGAAAGAAATTGACAAAAAAGAAAATGTTTGTCTTGATCTTAATGTGCAGCTCATTGCTTAGACTTGATGCTTGAAGATATTGGTAAGTTGCTCATTCATGTAGAAATAGTTGAAATTTTAGAAAAATAATGGTCACATTTATAATCATTGTTCAGTGCTGAACATAATAAGAAAGTTCACAAAAAGAGGATACTTAGTGAGGGCCGTTGTTGTCCATTTTTTCACTTGCTATTTGTCGATGCAAAGTGTGCACCAACACCAATCATCATCGGTTTCCAAACTTTTGGCCAACTCTTAAATATTGTAAAGGTCCTCCAATTAGTTTATTTTGAAGAAAGGGTACCCATGAGTTATATATATAAGGCAATGGGTCATGCGAAGGAAACTATTACTAAAAATTTGGGTGAGGTGAAAAAAAGATAAAATGCAATTTGGGATACTATTGATAAAAGATAAGACCTTCAGTGGTACAGGCCTCTACACACAGCATGTTATTTTTTGAACTATAAGTATCAATATAATCTCAATTTTGAAATAGATTTTGACGTGAAACTTGATTATATGACAACATAGATAGAATGGTTCCATCGAGCATCGATTATGAATCAAATCAACCTATTTAAAAGCAGTGAAGGCTCATTTGAAAGAGAAACAACAAAACTTTCAAGAGCCACAAAACAACTTGACATGTGAAAATTTGTATACTTTTTTATTATTTCATTTAGCTTATTTGTATTATATTCGATTACTAATTAAATATTATTAATCAACTTGAAGGATTATGAAGATGGAGCACTTGATTTGCAAAAGTTGGTTCTGACGATTTTAAGTCTTACTTGTAGCACTTCAGATTGCAAAAGGAATTGGAGTACTTGACATGTATGTTTTTAATTAAAATTTAGAGTCATTACGCTCTTAGATGTCATTATTGATTGTTTTAAGTTTGAACTTAAAAATTTTATGTGGATCTCATTTCCTTTTGTTTTATTAAATCCATTCAACTAAGTGCAAATGGCTAGAGCAAAAAAGTTTGAATGCTCTTGCCTTTGTGAAGTATAATCTTCAACTTCACATTCGAAAAGAGAAGATGACAAGAGATCAAAACTATTATGATCCGATCAGTTTATCAGATATGGAATCAAATGATGAGTGGATCACAAAAAAGAGAATTCAATTCTCCCAAAAGTCACTTTGTGGCTAGATGAAGAGTATTTTAGAGAAGAAGAGTGTGACGGTGATAATGCTCCTATGTCACAAAGAAGAGGTATTCTAACTTTTTAAGTTTATAAAAAAGTGTTCATTTTATGAATACAAAACTTGAATTTATAAATTTACTTTTACTTTCAAGACCAACAAAATTGCAATATGTTGTTCATGGTGACAAAGGGAAAAGAGTTAGGCAAGACAAAAATGAAGATGCAAATGAAGATGACATTGAAGAAGTCCAAGAAGGAGAATTTAATGGCTTGAAAATGATGACCAAGAAAAGGATGAAGAAAATGATGAAGATAGAAGATTGAGATTTAAAACTTTAGACATTTGATAACTAATTTTGACTTTTAACTATTTCAAGACTTTCACTTCATTTAGTACTTTGGCGATTTAATAGCTGATACTTATTAAATTTGATAAAATTAGTTAACTTAAGAGTTACAAATTAATTTTGAATCATCAAAGATACATTTATATGATTAATAGACTTTTTTATAATATGGTTCTTAAAAATCATAAAAAAAAAAAATCTTATGACTTACAATTCAATTTAAATCTTATGCTCAACGATTTTGCAATTCAATTATGATTTGACAACTTTAGTAGACGAAATTGTAAGTGGAATCACTATAGATCAATACAAGCACTTCCTAAAAACCAGTGGATCCCTTTAAGCTTCATTGTTCTTAGTGTCATTAACCCAACCATTGAATCATAGTGGCTTTCACCCAAAGCCGTTGTCCTCCCACTCCTTAATGTCATCCACTCGCTCTCAGAGTAGCAAAGCCTGCAACTCCTTCTTCTTGCATTGATAAATAAGAGAGAACTTCTCACAATGAAAGCAAAGGTCATGTTCTAATAGTTGCAGCAACCAATTTCATTGGGATTTCAATTGCAATATAAGAGTTACGTTCTCTATCTTGGACAATAGCGGAGAGGCACACGAGAATGAAGAAGACGACCACGGGGAACAAGGGTTCCGCAATACCTAGCATTGTGAAACCGCTTTTCTGCCATTAAACAGTCTACGGTATGAATAAGGCAATAAGGTCAAATTCTTGTCTTCATTTCATATAGTCATATCAATAATCTAGGATAGAGCTTAGGGTTTCAGTAAAGAAACCACAACCCTAATTTCTAGCCTCAATCCATTAAAGAAACTCTTCTCTGACACTTGATCACTTACCTTGATAATGGTGTAGCAAGCTCGTCAAATTTTCTTTGAAATTTCCACACAGAGCATTTTTGACAAATGGCCAAAAGCTTCTCATTTAGATTCCTTCTTGAGCTAATTGAAATGATTTAGCAACATGCTGTGAAAATCCACCCAATGGCCAATCAGCCAACACCCTTCTTCCCACTGCATCAACATTAATGCCTCTCCCGCTTTACACAATATAGTCGCTTCTAATTTCTCTTCGCCGTCTTGCTATCATGAAATACTGTTTTGCACGAAACAACAATCCATCCAAATTTTTGCTGTCAAATGTTGGGAGATCCAATATCTGAACTCAATCATTGTACCAAAGACAATTACAATCTAGAACAGGGTCCAAACGAACCCATTAATGGAAATCCACCATATGATAAGGGTTTGGTTAGTTGATCCTCAAATCATGAACCAAACCAGGGTTAATCTATGGGTGGAGAACTTTTCCATGATCATCTTTATGCTTTTGTCCAAAATGAGTATCTTATATAAATCATCCATGGCACACTCAAATTCTTAGCAACTATCTTCTCAAACAGATTCATTTCATTCCTCTGCAGGTTTCATTCCTGATACTTTTTTCTTTTCCAGCCATTCCTAGATCAACAACAGCTCAAATACAAAATTTGAAAGAACTCATGTTTATTAGAATGCAAAATTTTATCAAGAATGTGCTTGTATTAATCCTCCAACAACAAATGAAAAAGGAAAGGAGAAATCTATACAAGAATCCAGTTACAAGTATACAATTCAAAGATCTCGAGTGCTTTGCCACTCCTTTACAAAAGAATTCTCACATCCCCCCCAACAGTACATGCGTTCCTCTTTATATCCCTTTATTCCCACTAACTAATTCTTTCAGTCCCTCCAGCAGCGCCTATATTCACCAATTCACATGCAATGTTCCTCAACTCAATCACCCGAGGCTCTTGTCGTCACCTCCTTTTGCGCTCTCTTCCGCCTAACATAAGTGAAACGCACCGGAGGTCTATCACCTAGCACCTTAATTATGTTTAAGATGGTGTTTGTTTTTAGTGCCTTCAAACTTCAATCTCAACATGAGCAAATCCAATCAAGCAAACAGACAAATTTTCATGCTTAAATTTCTTTCAAACAAGAATTTATCTAATAATCGAAGTGACAAAAAATTTTGTCCATTAAATTAACTATTTTTTCAGGGGCAGGAACAGTTATCTTTAGCTCCTCTGTTTCAAAAATTGTCCTTTCACCTAGGAAATGCACACTGGTACGAATAAAGACATTCAACTTTGCATTGAACACAATATCTCATCCATACTAGTGAAAGAAAGTGCATAAGTCATTACTTACCTCTTGTTGTGCAGGGGCAAGAGGTCCTTTCAATGCTTTTGCAATTAAATCTCTAATGGCAGCCCCTCTACTTGTGTCCGCACACATACCATAATCCCATAGAAGCTCATGGTTATTGTCAGGGTTGAGCCAAATAAGCTGAAAAATTTAGAAACATCGCACTCAATGCTGCTCGTGCACAGAACAACAGATAACAAGTCCAATAGTAGTTCGAGTTCCTACCTCTGCATCCTGTATTGAAAGTTTTGGCGGGGCAGGTCTAATCCACTGAGGACTCATTCCTTCCAGAGACAGATTCTGCAACAATTCAACTACTGCTCCATCTCGATCTCCAGATCCAATTCTTGCTTTGCCTCCAGGTGATATAAAATCCAGCCTGAAACGTAAACTTATATCTCATGAATACAACATAACATGAACAAAAAATTAGAGTGGGCATATTTATTTGAATAATTCCCAATAGCAGCATTAAAAACCTCAGAAATGAGAACAAAATTATTGCGTTAAATAATGTAAAAAGATCAGCATCATCATTGTTTCATTGATATAATTCATACTCGGTTGAGTTTGCATCACAGCCACGGGGCAGATCAGGATCAGGTACTACGTTGCGAACAGCTGTATTTCTGAACAAGCAATTATAAGGTTCAGGTTGCGTGCAATCACAGTATTGCTTCTGTAGTTGTTCACGTTGTGGGAGAACCTGACACACAAAAAAGGATGATATTAAAATAAAAAAGAAACACATGTACACGCATACGCTCGTGCACACACACACACACACACACAAAAAGAAAAGAAAAAAAGAAAAAAGAAAGCCAAAAGCACAAATTTGACCAAAAATAAGCGCAACAAAAAGGGAGGGGGAAGGTGAAGGTTTATTGAACTCACGTGAATTGAAGGATCAAAACCTTTTGCATAATCCACAGCAGACTGCTTCAGAAACTGAAATAGCAAAGTCCATGTGAAATATCAAAAATCATGAACAGGCCAAAACCAGACAAACGAACATAAGCAAACTAAAATCAAAATACGTAGCAGCAGTAATGCCAAAGAAAATGAGAAAGTATGCAGCAGTTGAAATAATTCTAACCCAAAATTGTATCTCCAATTAGTCATCAATTGTCTAGGCAAGACAGGGCATAACTGTTGCCTGGGCAAGGCAAAGGAATTGTACATATTTATTTGCAGCTTCTTAAGAAAATAAGCAATTGGTTCTACATATACAAATCTTACGCATGTAACCACATCATTATCAATCATTATACATAAGCCACAATATAGAAATATCTAATGTGAGAAAAAAGATTTATTTCACATTCTTCAACCTATCATCCCTGAATTAAAAAGCACGAATACATATTAAAGAATAAGATGCTGTGACATAATGGAAGTAAAACAATTAAAAGAAAAAGCTACATTTAATTCAATACTTACAATTAAAAAAAAAAACTCTTGCAGCAATATTACAACAAAACGATTTTCAGATGTTAAATTACTTTAAACTGTAGTATGGTAAACCACTTGCAAAATCTAGACGGACATACCAACATATCCCCTTCTGTCTAATAATTGCTAAATGCATTGATAGACAGACATTTCCCCATCTCAGCAAAGTAATCTAGAAAAGACGGTTGCTGATATATGAATATATGGTAAGTTGTATAGCATAATAGTACCTCTCTGCTATTGCTGGCGCTAGCAGACCCCAATAGTTGAAGAACAAACACCTTTTCCATTTTGTCTGCTGCATCATCACAAGCTGCCTGCAAAAGAATTGAGAGCTGAAAAGGATAAATCCCATCCTTTGACACAAAAGCCGTCTGTCAAGAAAATTAAACTGACACTTTCGTTGTCAAAAAGACATCTAAAGTGTAGAAGATAAAAGGCTCAATTGAAACATAATTAACTCAGCAAAAAGAAATCAAGATCTTTTAAATTAAAATGAAAAAAATTCATAACTGAATTTTATGAATTGACAGATATTGGCACATTGACCAGTACAGGCTGTACTCACCTCTTGAACTCTAGTCTAGATGGTAGGCTACAGACTTTGGAAACTCATACAGTTTCTATTATAAATCATTTTTCTCCAGCCGTCTGCCATTTACTTTATCCTCATTTAATTGAAAGCTTAGGTGCCTTCTGAAGGACAGTTTCTAGTTGATATTGTCTTGAAGCGCTGTCAATACTATGAACGGTAGGCAAAGAGGGGGATCCATCACAGTATTTACTCCTTCACTAGCATTTTTGTATAAACAAGATGGCAATCGACTAATTATATATTCACTAAATGCCATTTGTTGTCTAGATGTTGGATGAGCTAGGGATGGAACCCAACCAATCTTACATACCAAAGTTAGTCAAGTATCATCAAAAGTATGGCCTATGTCGCAGAAGAGGAAAAGGATAATTTCAAGAAAAATACAGAGACTCAACAGATTTGACAACATTATGTACGGCCTGAACCTAACATAATAGCTTTGGGGGGGCCCTCTAGATGGTACACTGTAGTAGAACCCTGTCAGGTTGGAAATACTTGGAGTGTTAGGTTTTTTTTTTTTTTTTTTTTAAATATAAGTTTTTCTTTTTCCTTATTCCATGAGTAAAAAATGAACTACTTGTCCTCCTCTCTTCCTTACACAGAATATTTATGAGAAGATCAAGTTCTTTTCTTTTCAATCTGACATTGCTTTCAAACTTTTGTCATCCGATGACCCTAATCTTGATGTAGGTAGCAAGGACTGGAAATTAGACTTTGAATTGACTTTGGACACTTGAAATTTTGAATTAATTCAGAGAAGTAAAATCCAACATGAAAAATTTTTGTAAAAATTTGATAAATTATATTAGTCTAAAAAATTCTTGCATGTGCTCTTAAACAACCAGTTTTTGTCAGTATAAGCTAAAAAATAAGATACTTATAAAATAATCTTGTTAAGTGGGCTGATGAATTTGCAATGATGGTTTTTGATCTTAACTTTTTTCTTTGTTTTGATATTTACTTTTGTAGTGACTTGTTTCTTGATCAAATAATTTGCTTGTTTGACTTCTATTATGTTTATTTTATTAGTTTTTTTTTTTTGAAACTGGAAACTATTTATTAATAATAATAACTATTACAAAATGCCGGATGAGGTATCCGGCTTATTACATGATCATAGATTGAAGAATTGTTCCCCCTTTATTTTATTAGTTTATCATTTCAATGTGTTGTTATTCGTCTTGTTTTATAAGAACCAACTAAAAGATAGCTTTACAAACTCTTGTAATTTATTTTTTAGTTTTGGTCTTCCTTTAATCTAATTTATGAATTTGCTTCTTTTATTCTTCTTGGTAATGCATATCCCATAAACTACATACTTTACTAGCTTGTTAAAATTTGAGAATAATAAGTAACAACTGATATCTTTTGTTTTCTACAAATCAAATAACATTTCTCTACTTCTCTGTCAATTTTCATCATTGTTGAACTTTATTAAATTTCTTTGACTTTTTTTGCTCTATGCATTTCTGAATAGAAAATTGAAAAATTCAAGTGAAATTTGTTCAATCTATTTAGACAAGTCTCTGCCTTTTTTTCTTTAAGTTTGTTGCACTTCAATAGTTAAAATAAGGGGTAGTTAGTGAATTTCATCGAGTTTCACCAAATTCTTTGAACCATGGCAGGCAATGTCCATGAACTCTATTTTGTTTCCACTAGTTCAAAATGGACCTTAGAGATTTAAGCTCTAACAAAATAAGCTCAAAGCTTTAGATTATTTTTGTAATGGTTATACATCTAATTCCATTAAATGTTGAAAAAAATAAAAATGTTAGTCAGAGTTAAAAGCACCACCTTATACTAAACAAAGTCGTTGGTTTTACAACTTGCATAACAGCCAAAAATAATTACAAATTTGGTTTAAAATTTGCAATGTTTTCCTTAAATGAAGCAAAAAACACTTGAAGCCTAGCCCATTCCCATCATTGGTATGAAATCTTTTACATCAACCATGAATACCAAGGGACGTTAAACAACAAGCAAACATGATATGAACAAATAAGTCTTATTATAAATGTTCATGTCAAAATAGATTTGGGTCAGCATTTGGGAGGCGCGAAATAGTAGACTATTTAACAATGTTTGTAAAAATGTTACTAGCACTTGGGAAAGATCCAATATTTTGTTTTGTATTTGGATCTATACTACAAAACTTAGCCAAAGATGTACCTTCGGGGATTGGCTAGGCAACTAGGACAACATTTTGTAAACCTTGTAATTTTGTTGCTTTCCAAATTCCTCATCTAGTAGCTTCTAATTTAGTAATATATTTTATAGTTTCTTTTCAAAAAATAAAATAAGAAATCAATTAAGGTGGGTTGCATAGGTAGAACAAAAACATTTTAGATGCTCTGGTCAGGAAGAATGATCCTCTAAGAATCCACAATAATGAAAGAAGTAGAGGTAGACCTAAATAGTACACATTAGATAGAAATAATTAAGAAGATAGAGCTATTGTAACATAAATGTCATCTAGGGCCTTGGATAGAGTGGAATAGAGAAAGCATATTCGTAAAGTCAATTCTGTGCATTTAGAAAATACAATTTCACAATCACTGTGGCAAGGAGAATGCCTAATGGATAAAAATTAAAACAAGCATTGGCGTTTGTAATTCTGCATATAGGTGAATCTTATAAATGTATAAATCTGAGGCTACAAGGTTCAAGTTGAAAATCACCATCCTTTCAATCCAACGAACCAAATATTAAAAACCAGTTACAATCTACCACTAAATTTCCAAAATTGAAGCAACTCACATTTAGGAGCAATCATGCAACCTATTCCAAATTTTATCACATTTGCACTCCCCACATGCCTACTTAATGTCATCACCATAAGATAAGAATATCTTCACGAGGCTAATAGGATCAAATTCAAAAGTACCACACCTCTTCATTCTTATGAAAGGCTTAGTTCTGGGTCATTTCTGAAGTGATCTCCACAATATGATATGAGTAATGAATATCTTTAATCATTTTTGCTTCAATACAAATCACATCGCATGTAAAATACAAACCAGTCTACCACTCAACTTCCTCAGTATTTGTGACGTATTATCCATTCTTGATTTTTCTCTTTAAACTCAAACTTCTAATATTTTAATATAATCTGAATTTTAAAACCATGCAAGCTAATGCAGATGCATTGTAGTAAATTAATACAATGGTTAAAAAACAACAAGCAAATATTGACATGCAATGTCCAAGATCATGAATTTAAATATAGTGAACAGTATCATGTGCTTACATTGACAAGGATATTAATGAATGGATTTGAAGAAAGTTGCTGTGAGGAATAAGTCCGATGAAGAATGGCGAAGGCAATCAAACGCTGTGTGAGTTTAAGCAACTTTTTATCCTGAAACAAACCTCAACAAGTTGGTCATCAGAGAAAAAGACTAAAGTTTTTGCTTCATCAATGCAAACAAAATTCCACGCTACAACAACCATCCAAGGGAATGAACTAATGCAATCAAAAACCAAGAAAATAAAATCATGGGAAGGGAATACACAATGATATCGAAACCTGCTGCAAAAGACACTTCCAAAATGTGAAAGGGGAAAAACAAAAATAAAATAGCATTCTTGATCTAATAAATTTCTCAGGAATTAAGATAAATCTTGGCAATATTAAAGGTAGGCAGCGCCTTGAATTAAAGTGAAGAGCAACTTTACATTTTAACAAATTTCTGCAAATTTAAAGTTGATCTATATGGTATTATAATTCAACACAACATTGAATATTGATTTTCAATGAGCGTACAGCATGAAGAACTACAAACAGTACAATGCAGTTGGCATCCACAAGATACATGTCAGACAGATTAAACTTTAATATAACAAGCAGAGACCTTGCTGACAAACAACAACTCCAGTTGAAGTTGAATTATTACAAAGTTGCAGTCTTCTGCTTGCTCCAACATTTCCTATACTGTCTAATGGTTCTTCACGTCTAAAGAACTAAAGAATGAAAGAAAATTGCGACATTAATCAGAACCAATATGCATCGGGGCGTCATTACATTAGAATATGTTAAGCCGAGACTGATAAAGACAACGTTGTTAGTGCATGGCATTCGCGAAATCAGCCCGCTATCAACAATGACCTACTCGATTTCGTCTTCCGTTTTAATGAGAAGCCTATAAAACGAAACATAACGGAAAAGTTTCCGCTTACTTGCGGCTAAATTAAATAACGAACCCTAAAACCTAGAACCCTAGCGAAAAATCAAGAAAACGCTGGCAAATTCGTTCGTAACTCTAACGTGAAACAAAACTAAATGTTCGATAAAAAGAGATTTAGATTGAAGAAAATTATAGAAGACCTTTAAAAAAAAAAAAGGAAGAAGAAGAAGAAGAAGAAGAAATGTATCGGTAACCTCTAAGAGATCGGTGAGAGCGACGCAAGCTCTAAATTGAACTGCCGGAGAGAATTTAGACATGAAATCCGTCACGATTTCATCGAATGCGCGACGTTCGGAGTTGAGCAGAGAGTACAGCTCCTTGGTTTCTTCAAGATCAATCATGGTCGGAGATCGACAAGAAGCGTGACGCGAGAGAGAGAGAGAGAGAGAGAGAGCTCTGCCTCTTTGCAGGTCTAGTTATGCATAACTTATAAACGCTTAGGCGAAGATGCTTTTCGCGTTACTTGTTACAACCGTTATAACGGCGTTTCTGTCTGGTAGAGCCCATTAAGTAACCGTGAAAAAGTAGTGAAAATTCGTATTTATAGTGCTGTAGGAAAAGCATTACGTAATTTTTACTTCAAATTAAATTAAATGAAATATTCCTTTTATTGTAATATAATTATTATTTCATATCTTTTAATGTACTTAAATTTAATAAATTTATTGAATATTAAAATAAGATAGTCAAACTAAAACTTACAATTTAAAAGGGTAAATTATAAAATTTATTTGAAATATATATAATATACGGTGTAAAAATGTTAAAATTTAATTATTTATGAAATCATTATTTTCATTCTAACAATAATAAATTATTTATCTAAATTTAGATATAACATAAATGTATAAATATATCTTTGGATAAAAAAAAATCACTAATCACTATCAACTATTTAAAGTATAGATTTCACCCTATTAACTTATATAGGGTTAAAAAATATGTCAAATTCAAAATTTCTTTATCTGCAAGCATATATTAGAAATATTAATATGGTAATTTTCAATTAATCATACGCATGACTATTATTTTAACCTACTCAATAGTGATAATTTTATTTATTTTCGGTATTGAAGTTTGTAAAATAGCTGTTTTTTCGTGCATATTTAGAAAACGTATGGCATGCATTTTTTGTATATTTTAAATTAAGAAGATATAGCAAATCATTAAAATACGTGAATTAAATACCATGCATTTATTTGTAAGGAAAAATAGTCAAACTATCATATGTGAGAAAAATAATTCAAATGCAATTGTTAAAATTAACAAATGCTTATAAAGAAGTGAAAACAAAAAAAAACAAAAAAAAAAGAGGAAAAATCTCTCTTGCGTGCATAAATATATAAATATTGAAAGAGAAAAACCAGTCAATTAATGTCATTAATAAGAGACTTGGAATTGGAGAAAAAAAATACAAAGGTAAGTTATTATGCAAAACCTTTTTTTTATTTAAGAATATTTATAAGGTTTTATTTGGACAACTACATCCATATGAGCCTTGGTGTATATATATATATATATATATATTAAATGGGTGCTTTTATTATTTCGTTATTAAATGGTTAACCAAGTGACTTTTTTCCTTTATCCGTTCTATTATTTATTATTTATTTTAATCAATTTTATTGCATCTTAATTCATAACATTTACTTAAATATTGTTGTTGATTATGAGTATTTTATATTTTTGTCACGATGTAAAACATTACAAAAACATTTATACTTAATTGGATGAATATATTGGATTCAATATAATAAGTCTACAATCCATTACAGTAATTTGTATTGACACTTGATATAAGTACGTAGAAAAGTATCATTTTACCATAATATTAAAAAGTGGTAAGAAAATAAACAATACATAACAACTAGAAAGTAAAGTGTTGATAATACAGTGGTGAATTTGCCAGAACAACAGATGATGAACCAAAAGAAACTAACAAAAAGAAGAATATTATTTGTCAACATTTTTCCTTCTAAAATAATGAATAATAACTTGCTATTAAGAAAATCTAGATAATATTCAGATATAAAATATTATAATATACATTTATAATTATCTAATAAATTAACATGAACATTAAAAATATGTATTACCTTTATTTAATAGTATATATGTCATATAATATATTTTGATATTTTATATTTTAAATAAGGTTATGTAATATTTCACGTCGTTTGTGTATTGGATATGTCTTAGGTTAATAAGTGTA
>JAJIYU010009029.1:0-17384 GCA_030144865.1 Tinospora cordifolia | reverse complement strand
AGTAACATTTAAAAATAAATATTTTTAATTATTTATTAAAAAAGTAATTTTTTAAATAAATAATTGTTAAAAATATAATTTTTTTATAAATTTAAATAATTATATATATATATATATTTAATTTAAATGTAAATAATATGTATTTAAAAAAATTATATTTTATAAATAAAGTATTATGGTTTGTGTATTTAATAAATTGATGTGATTGTGAGACCTATATAGTATAGTCTAATAAATAAATATGTAGTATTGTAGGTAAGAGTTTAATGAGTGAGAGTTTAATGAATAGATGATATAGATAATAAAAATGATGACGTTGAGAATTCATTATATGATAGCATCGGAGATGCCTTAGTCTGAAACTCTTTTAATTTCTTTTCTGGAGCGCTCTTTTCGCTGAACACCGTTCCCTCTTCCCCAACTCATATATTTATCTCCCCGTCCAGAAATTGAGCTGCTTTCCATCTTTTTTGGTTTCTTGAGCATCATTGGCTCTTTCGGCTGCAAAACAGACGCCATATATTCTACTTTGAATCCGATGGCGATGCCCGCGCAACCTTCGTCGGCTTCAAGTTCTGTGTTCGCACACTGCAATGGAACTTATTTCCCCGTTCCTTTCCATCTTCAGCAGCACAGTTCCGTCGCAGTTCAGCAATACAATAATCAATCCTATGTCTCGGCTCCTCCCACTGTTCAAGTTCCTTCCGTTCCCGTGCCCGTACCTGTTTCTGTTCTTCCTCGAATTAACCCTATTCCTGCTCCCGTTCAGCTGCCGCTTAATCAACAGGTGAGTTTTTACGGCACGGTTCGTGTTTGATGTTTAAGATTTCGATTGTGTCGTCGCCTTGGTCTTGTGTGCCCTTGAAGACGATGATGGTGCCACTATTATTTCTTGTCTCCGAGTCGGTTGAAATGAACGGTTTGATTGTGTTACTATTTCGTTATTATTTTTTTCGCAGTGCCTTTATGTGTCCAATGATCAAGGAAAAAGAAATGGAAGGATTATGTTTCTTTTTGTTTCGTTTTCATATCTATGCATCAATCACACCATGTTTCTACTGATGGAAAATAGGTTGACAAATTTAGGGCCTTTTGGTTTGTGATTCTCGTATGTTTGCTGTGTCTGGAGACCCAAAATATTGAAGATCTGTTTGGTCTGAGTGAGGCGACAACAGTTTTCCGTTATTTGAGAAATCGTCTTTTTATTTTTTTTATTTTTTTTTATAGTAACTGATGAAAACTCCTTTTCTGAATTTTATATTCTCAAACCAGATTCTTGTTTTTGAATCATCATTCGAACAGAATGCTTACCAATATTATTTATTTATTCTTTTAATGGATCAATTTCAACGATTTGAATGGAAAATAATTTTGTTATTATTTTTTGCCAGTGAAAAAGATTTGTTGATATCAAAATTTTAATTTTGCAAGAGGTCCTTAGAGTAATGATGATAGCTTGATATTCATTGATTCTTTTTTCTTCTTCTTCTTCTTTTTTTTTTTTTAATATTCTTGTTTATTCTTTTAAAGGAAAAAAAACCTTTAACCCACTGTTATTAAAATTTTGCAACTCCACTCAGTTTACAATATATCCTATTCCTTTTTTATTTTATTTACTTTTTATTCTTTTCATTTTTGATTGTTTCTAGAAATAACATATTCTACCATATATATATATATATATGGTAGAATATATTCTTGTTTATTCTTTTAAAGGAAAAAAACCTTTAACCCACTGTTATTAAAATTTGCAACTCCACTCAGTTTACAATATATCCTATTCCTTTTTTATTTTATTTACTTTTTATTTTTTTCATTTTTGATTTTTTCTAGAAATAACATATTCTACCATATATATATAAACGAAAGAATGAAACTAAAAAGAACTCTTGTTTGTCTTTTTCCTCTTAAACCCTTAAAAGCTATTCTTTCTTTTTTATATAACATACTGAAATTGGCTATTCGTCATCACGTGAAGTTCGCTTCTTATCTTTTCTATTTCCAAGATACCCATGAAACAAAAGATCTATTGGAATGTTAATGAAGAAGTTGGTTTGAGAGTTCCAAGGAGTTGTTTGTGTGAGAACGAATGTGACTATGAAAAATCGTTCTAGTTTTTTTTTTGGCTTTTTTTTTTTTTTTTTTTTTAAATCTTCCACAACCTTCATTGTAACACCTTGCCTCCACTTGTTCAAATTGTCTTGACACTTTGACTCATGTGCTTACTCGTTGGATATCTCTTTCTTTTATCGTGAATCACTCGGGAGGTGGGCGATGTCACATTATTCTATTTCTTTCGGTACCAATTCTATGAGACAAACGCTTAGACGAATTTATAAAACACATGTGAACTCATTTGATAAAATAAATCAATATTATTAATTGAATTGAATAGTCTTGAAGTACAAGGACTTTTGAATTTTATTACATTAAACTGAACTTTAACATAAAATAAAAATGAGGGCTAACATTCCCAACTTAAATATTTCATGAATGGAATTTAACTCTAACTATGCAGCATCTGTTCATAAATTTCTTGAAAAGCTAGAAAAGGAAGGATGAGTTTACGTGCCCAATGGATCATTCTAAATATTTAACTCATTATTTCAAATCATACAGAATATGCATAACAAACACTTCGAAAGATTATGTGATTCAAATAGTTGTTTGTTATAAGTTGATGTTAAGATTGAAAGGGTTATGCTTCAATATTTCATATTTAGGGGATGAGGTCAAATTTGGACCTTCAAACTTGTCATCGATGAAGTGAGGTTAAATTTGAACCCTTAGTTCACACCCATGATGAAAAATCGTCATCGCGCTAGTATGTGGTTGATAATTTTCGTTTAATCTTTCATTAATGATCAATAGTGACACAATAAATTCAAGATAACAATAACTAGAATGTATTCATAGAAAGCATTTCATAGCATGGATCATATTATTGCAATCATGCATCATTAGCATATAACCCTAAGCATGAATTTTTAGGCATGATATGTATAATTATGACATATTTCTAAGCTAGGCAAACAACCATGTACATAATACTTGAATCAAAATAATAAGATAAAATTTAGACATCACTTCATCCTTCTATCGCTAATGCTTTTGATCTTAGTGTTCTGAGCCTTCTCAAGCCTTCAACCTTCTTTTTTCACTCAAATAGAGAGCAAGAAAACTCTTTTCTTTTGAGCTAAAAAGAAAATGAAGAAGAGAAGAATGAAAGACTCTTTCTCTTGAGAATGAAGAAGAGAAGAATGAGATGGGATGGTTTGGGGGGAAGGGAAGGGTGTTATTTATACGTATCCTTAGCTAATCACCTCATTCCACTACTCATATATATATATATATATATGTCATCACCCCATTCCACTACTCATATTTTAATTATATGCCACCACCCCATTCCACTGCTCATATTTTAATATATATTCCACTACCCCATTCTACTATTCATATTTTAATACATATATTCCACCATCCTATTCCACCACTCATGTTTTAATATATATACAGAATTACTTATGGGGTAATTAAGATAGTGGTTATTTTTTTTTTTACTTTTTATGTGAATTTATCATTTTACCCCTAAGAGCCAAAATTACCGTTCTACCTCTGTGTATTTAATGTGTTTTCACAATTTAATGAACTTATTTGTATTTTCTTTATATTCAAGAATTTGTCAAGGTATTACATTCTACTGTTAATGTTTTGCACCTAGATTTTCCCCCATTCTTAGGTAGATGTTGGTAAATGTATAGCCATTTATCTATGAAAGAAGAATATGGGGAATTTTGCTAGTTTCCAACTTTAAGAGAGTAGCAAACCAACATGCATTGACAAAACTACATTAGGATATTAAATGACAGTTTGACATCATATGCGTCAAAGCATTCATATTAATGGGGTTCATAATTATATATATATATATAAGTGTATGTATGTGTATGTATGTATGTATGTATATATGAGTATATCTAAAGTTAGAAAAAAAAAAAGCAAATTAAACATGCAATTGGGGCTCAAAATCCTACCTAATTGCTGAAGGGACTTTTCATCTCCTAACCATATAATCTCAAATAATAGCATGGTAGAGTCTAAACCAAGTTCGGAAGACACTGGAAGTATCAAATCTCGTGTGTTGCAATAGTTCTCTCCTTGAATGCTTGTCTAAGGATGGATCATGTAATATTTCAGTTGAGATCAAATTGTGCTGCATAGTGTGTCCTTGATGCTTCTCATGGAAGCAGTGTCCTCGTTATTTTACAATTTAGATGAATTGTCTCTTGATGTTTACATTTTGCAGAATTTATATTCATGTTTCTAATTGCTTGTTTCTTGTCCTTTTTTTCCCTCCTTTTGCTAATATGAGCAGGCCAAGGAGTTATTTCAAAGAGATGCACAAATCATTGCACCGGAAGCTCTTGAAAGTGTAAAAGCTGCACTTGCTAACAGTGAAGATGGGAATAAAGCAGAAACTAAAAAGAAAGCAATACCTCGTAAAGCTGCAGGACAGACATGGGAAGATCCAACCCTGGCTGATTGGCCAGAAAGTATGAACCACTTATCTTTCTTCATGTTTCTTTTTGATGTTTATGATTTCTTACTAACCAAGTAAGCTTTGAACGATGGAGTGCTTAATCTTGACAGTTGACACCACATTTCCCTTCTTTTCTTCTTGAACAGAGGTAGATAATCCCACTTCTTTCTCTCATTATTGGTTGGAAGCAACCTAAAAAGATGTTGAATGCTGATAGAACTTGAACAATAATAAATTTAAGAGAGATTGGAAAAATTGTGTTACATCCAGTGGTATGTTGTCAATGTGAATTGCATCCAATAAGAGTTTAACAATTTAGTTGTAGTCGATCAAGGGCTCGTGGATTGGTTTTCTATGGTTATAAATCTTCGAATCAAAGGGAATCTAGCTAGAATTGAGGTGTGTCAATTGCTAAACTGGAATTATTCTATATGTAAGATAAATTTGGTGGCAAAGGGCACAATCTACTAGGGTTTGAATAAGGTGGTAAAGAGTATATTTGATTTGAAATGTCCCACTAAATACCTAATTTGCAGCAAAAAGGTTCATTGGACTGAAGTGGATACAACTCTTAAAGTAGGATGCATTTAAAATTCCACTTTGAGATGTTGACCTCCTTTATTGCTAGAGCTGTAAAGATGATCTACTTAGTTGCATGAATGTTTCTGTTTTGGCACCCATCAAGCAGCAAGAAGTGAATGAATAGCATACAAGTAAAGTTCAAAGGGAAGAAAGTGATGAAATAAAGAAGAACAGTAAGAGATGGATTTGGGAAAGGGCAAAAAATATTTATGGATGACATCCATGTTACCTAGACTTGAGTATGGGTACATATTTAGAGGTTCGACATTTCAGGAATTAACCAAACATTTATTTTTGGATTGTGATTTCTCAAAAAGAAGTTGGAGCAAATGTGCGCCATGCTTTTTCCTCTTGGAATTTCTTGACAGTGCAATTCGTCCAGCAAAATATAAGGATTGTTTTAGAGAGGTTGTGCTTGTAGTAATTTAAGTCATTTGGAAGGGATGTAATAATTGGATTTATCATGGGTGCTTTGGGATAGCTCTTTTTATCTTTCTTCTCTTAGATCACCTCCTGCAAATAATTAGAAAGGTATAAATTAGTTGATTGGTTGTGAGGTTGGCTCGAAGTAACTTGTATTAGTGGGGCTGATCATTTGGGCTTTGACACATATTTTGTTATTTAATCTTTAATTTTGTACATTTCTTTTTTTTAATAATAAATATATCTTCTTTATTTTTGCTAAAAAAGAAACATTTTAAAAAAATTCTAGGACATGAGAGCTTTGCTAAAGAAATATTTTGATTTTTTTTTGAAACAAAACTTTATTATATTATAATATAGAAAGAGTTACAACCGGATGAGGTATCCGACAAACTTACAAAGATTGCAAAATTTTATCATAATTACAAAGTCAATCACAAAATTTGTAATCCTTCCCTAACCTTGACGTTGAGATCCATGTTGTAAAGAGGATATTGGATCTCTTTCATATCTGACGAACTGTTTTATACTTCTCCAAAAAAGCCGACTATTCCTCTCTTCTCATAAACTATACCAAGCTGTCGCCAAAATCACCTTTCAATAGTTCTGAAGGCTTGCAGCCACCACACTTTCTGGTATTTGATAGAAACGATCAGCTGTAGGTGAGATAATTGCATCATGATGTTTGCTCCACTGATTCCATTTGTTTTTGAACAATTGGCAATATTAAAAAATGTGGGTAACCGATTCCCCAATATTCCTGCATAAAATGCAAATATTTGGGTTGAGATAGAGATATTGTTGCCTTTTTTGAATATTATCTATAGTTTTGAGCTTATTTAAGCTCACAAGCCAAATTAGAATTTTGACTTTCATAGGAGCCTTGATACTCCAAATAAAGTTAGTTGGAATATGAACTCTGTTCTGATCTTGCTCACTGAAACTGTCTTTGAATGATTTCACAGAAAACTTATGGTTTTGTTCAAGAATCCATGTAGTCTTATCTTCTACTTCTATCTGCTGAATCTGAAACTTGTGTAAGGGACTTAGAATGCCATTAATTTTGTCCAAGTAATTTTTCCTAATGTTGCTGCTGATATGTAGATTCCATGCTGATTGAGTAGAACTCGCTGTAGATGATTTGGTTAAAAACTCAGCTACTGTTCCTTCTTTTTTGTTAGACATTCTGTAGGTATTAGGGTATTTATCCTTCAATTTATCCCTCCCACTCCAAATATCTTCCCAAAATAGAACATTATCCCCTTTACCTACTTTTCATATGATGTGGGGTTTGACTTCAGTGTATAAGCTATGAATATCGTTTCATGGGGATCTGTGGCTGCACTTCCTGCATATACCTGTTTCTCTTCCAAAGTGCTTTTGGCCATAAATGCTTTTGATTATTTTGGCTCATAGGGTTGTCGGGTTTTCCATCATTCTCCATAGCCACTTTTTCCTTAAAGCCTTGTTTATCTTCCTCAATCCCCCTATTCCCAACCCTCCTTTTGATATGTCTTTGCACACTTGCTTTCAATTAACCAGGTTTTGGCCTTTGACATTCTCTTCAGCCTTCCACAGAAAATTCCTCATCTGTTTTTCATCTCATCAGCAATCTTTTTTGGGATTCTAGAGATAGACATGTAATATGTAGGCAAAGCTTCAAGAACAGATTTCAGCAGTAACAGTCTACCTCCTCTTGATAGATAGTTGCGTTTCTAGCCTGTTGTTCTCTTCCTAATTTTTGACAGAATTGGCTCCCAGAAAAGGGATTTATTTGGATTACCTCCTAGAGTGGCAATCCTAAATAGTGTATAGGCCATGTGCCTTTTGATACTTCCATCTCTTTTGCCAAAGATTCTGCTTCTTGTGGGCTAATATTAATTTCTAGTAAATTACTCTTCTTTCCATTCATTTTCATCCCAGTAAGGAAGCTGAAAGTGTGCAGAAAATTCATCATCTCCACCAACTCATCCTTATTGTGGGGTATGAAAAGGAGACGGTCATCTGCATAGAGGATATAAGTGAGTATAATGTTCTCTTTCCCAATTTTCATCCCAGAGATCTTTCCTATTTGTCTTGCCTTTTCAATGATTCTTGTTAGAGCATCAGCTATGACAGTGAACAGAAACGGGAAGAGGGGGTCACCTTGCTTTAAACCCCGGGTTTCGTTAAATTTACCACGTGGTCTTCCGTTGATGAAAATTGAATAATTGACCGAGGACAGACAAACCATTATCCATTTCCTCCAACGCTCACCAAAACCTTTTTGACTGATGACAAAATCTAGAAAAATCCATTTAACTGAATCATAGGCTTTGGCTAGATCTATTGTCAGCAACAGGCCATCCTTTTTATGCACTCTATACTCTTCGATCACTTCGTTAGCTATGAGGATGGCATCAATGATCTTCCTATCTTTAACAAAAGCCATTTGGTACTCGCTTACTATTTTGGGATGAATAGTTCTTAAGCGATTAGCCAATGTTTTGGCTATGATCTTATACAAGCTCGGTGTGAGACTTTTTGGTCTGTAATCTTTTATTCTTATGACATTTATTTTTTTGGGTAAAAGACAAATGTACGTCTCATTAACTTTCCTATTTACCACTGGATTGGCATGAAACTCCTTCATGCATTGGATAATATCATGTTTGATAATATCCCATGATTTTTGGAAGAAGGCCATAGTAAAGCCATTCGGGCTGGGGGCTTTAATGCCATTATAGTTAAACACTGCTTCCCTTATTCCATCTTCTTCAAACTCCCTTTCTAACCATCTCCTATCCTCTTCTGAAATTCTTTGCCATTCCAAGCAATTAACCTCCCATTTAATGTTATTCTGTTCCTTGAACAGGTTGGAGAAGTGTTCAATGATCATATCTTGAATCTGATTGTTTGATTCCACTAGGTTTCCTTCCTTGTCCTCCAATTTGGTAATTGCTGCTCTGACTTTTTTGATAGATAGGATCCTGTGGAAATATTTGGAATTCACATCTCTTTCTTTTGTCCATTTGTATCTTGGCTTTTTGTCTTGATTTCTTTTCCTGCTTACATTCAAGCTGTAAGATTTCTCCCAAAAGCTTTTTCCGTTCCTCCCATAATTCAGGATTATCCTCCTTTTCAATATGTTTATCCAACTTTTGAAGGTTACTTATCAGATTAGCTAGCTTGACCTCCTCTTTTTCTTTTTGATTTTGACTCCAATTTCTCAGCTCCATTTTGAGGTTCTGAAGCTTTTGCATTGTTCTAAATCTTTCCCAACCTTGACTTCGATCGTTTGTCCATAGCTCCTGCACTAATTTTTGGAAGTTTTGTTGCTGTAACCACACATTTTTGAACTTGAACGGAGCAAGACCCTATTTCACCTGTTCGGTATCCAGAATAATAGGCCAATGGTTTGAAGTCAATCTTTGAATACCCCATATTTGCTGGTGATTGAATTTATCCCCCCATTGATTGTTGCAAAGAAACCGATTCAGTTTAGACATAGATGGATTTTGCCTACCATTACTCCAAGTGAATAACAGATTGTTCATAGTCTGCTCTTGAAGTTGCATGTCTTGAATCCATGTGTCAAACATTTTCATGGTTTTGGATGTAAAGGTATTATTCCTTTTCTCTTCCATGCTCCTATCAATGTTGATGTCTCCTCCCATGCGCCAAGGTCTGTGTATGTTAGCCGAAATAGCTGAAAGCTCAATTAGGCACTCCTCTCTGCCTTCTTTATCGCACAACCCATAAACTACTGTGAAACAACCTTTAAAACCATCCTTTTCAATAAACTTAATAGTGATAGAGAAACAACCTTCCCATTTCTCAATCACTTCGATACTTCGATTGTCCCACATGACCAAAATGCCACCAGAGGATCCTGCAGCTGGGAGATGGGTCCACTCTACGAATTTGCTCTTCCACACATCTGCAACAATACTTCGATCCATAATCGACTTCTTAGTTTCTTTTAGGGCCACTATGTCGGCTTTAGAGGCGAAGATAGTCACCTTTATAAGTCTCCGCTTATCCCTTTGCCCACATCTCCGAACATTCCAACTAAATATCTTCATGGAAACAACAAAATCGAGGACAACGAAATTGCTGTTACTGTGCTACAATCAACTGCGTGTTGATTGATTCCAGAAAGGCTTGGACTCTGTTGACTTCTTCTTGTTGTGTCATGCGGTAAGTCTTGCTTTCTGCTCTTTTGCTCATCATATTTTCTTCCTCTTCTTGATCTTGCAATTTTGTGGACCTGTTTGATTTGATCTTTGGCGTTGGTCGGAGGTAACTTTTCCTAGAACCCCTCGATCCCAGAGAAGAATAAGCTTGGGAAGAGTTATGTGTGTGAGACATAACTGGTCTTGATTGTCATCTTCTCCACAGTTAGTGCACTAGAGGGTTCTGCCTCGTCGTTCATCATCTCCACTACTGTGTTCTTCGAGTCTGAGAATCTCCTCATTCTGTATTACTGCTCGTTTGAAGGGAAGTCGAAATTAGAATAATAGTCTTAATTCGAATCCTTCCCGTTTTGGGCCTCCCAATAGGCTAAGAGGCCTTTCTTCTTTCGGACTTCTGTTGGATCTCTTGTATAAACTTTTAATTCAGCCCGTTGCTCATTTGCTTTGGAATTCTGGCCTAGCTCTTTTGTTGTTCTAATACCTAAATTTGCGGCATATTGTCCAGCCCATTTTCCTTGGCCCTCCATGTGGGCTTTTGAAAAGGATTTTTGGGCTGGCCCATAGTTCTTTTCCATAGAGCCTTTCATCTGTCCTTGTGGAATATGCGCATTCGCGGTCCCTTTATCCGAGATTCGCTGGTTCAAGACCCAACTCGGTTCATTATGGAGGTTCCTGGCGTCACTGCAAGTAGCAGTTCCACGCGTTGACTCCTCAACGGTACCTTTTCCACCTGCCTTGTACCTCCTATACCAATCCTCTGCATCGCCATCTGAATCCTAGGTCGTCTCTTGACGGTCGACATCATCTTCCTCGAAGAGCGCGTCTTCGTCGTAGCTGCTCAGGACTTCGATTTCCGACTGTCCCCGGCCACCGAACTGCCATTTCTTGGCGTACCTCAATCCTTCCTAGTGATTGTCCGCAAACTTCTCCAGAATTTGCATCCTCAGTTCCTTAACCTCCATCGCCTAGTTGCGTTCCAGCTCCACCAATCTTAAATTCTGTATGCCTTCATCGTTGTAAATGTCAAATTCTTTAGGCAAGAAACCAGAGTCATACCCTCTGAGACGAAGGAACGCCAACTCCATTGATTTGTTTGACTTGGTTACCTTAGCTATGTCAAGAAGACCTCCAAACACTTCATCGATTTTGTCAAAGTGTAGATGTTCCATTTTTTTGGAGATATTCCTTCCACACCTATCCAACTGTTCCTGCATGCAACCTTTGTCTCTCTGTTGCTCCATCCTTCTTTCCATTCTTCAGTATAGAAGCCGCCAAGAAGCGTTCGGAAAAGTTTTTTTTTTGAGTATTGATATGTCTTTCTCCTCCTTACAGAAAATGATACCCCTTGCTATGTCCAGTCGTCGGATGAAAATTTCCTTCTTAAGTAGTTGCCAGATCGATTGCTCCACCACCTTCCATGGGGTTTCGTCAAATGTTCTGGTGATTCGAAATTTCTTCTCCTCTTGATATTGTCGTTTGTCATCCTCACCAGTGGTCCTGTTCCTCCTAAATCATCGTTGCCCTTCTTCGTCTCTTTTCTAGAATCCTTTGTTTCTGCTTTCCTCCTCCCGGATCTCTTCCGGTATCTCCGATCGTGTCTGGCTTTTTTTGTTCTTTTACCGCTAGCTTCATATATTTACTCGAAGTTTCCTGTACCACCATATCCAAGCCTTTCCAGAGGTTCCTCCACGCTTCTGTCGTGGTCTCTTCTGGAATGACCATGCTGCTTTCATATTTACCATTGACAAACTTTGTAAGCTTAATGAAACGACCTCTGTCGTTAACGAGGACCTCCATTGTTAGACTGGACCTTGGTCCGTGAAACACACTGACTTTTGCCTTCCTACCGTCGGTTGACAGTATTTGTTGCGCCTTCTTCACCAGCCACCGGATAGCTTCACTGACCACAGTGAAATGAAAAATGCCCTGTTTCGTGACTTCTTGGATAACTATCTCCTCGCTATCTCCAGTGTAACAAATGGAAAAGTATTTGGACCTTGTCGGCAAGGAAACGTATTGCCATTCCCCGTTTCCCGTTTTCCTCGCACGGTATTGAATGTTTTGACCTTTGTTTTGACTATCCTTGCGGACTAGAGCGCTTGGTTTCCTTTTTGCGTAACTGGTTATCATCTTCCGTAGTTTCACATTTTTTGTCCTTTTCTGGCATGTTTTTCCTTCCTCTTGACAACTGTCCAACCTTTTGTCTCTGATTGTCTTTGAAACAATCACTTTATTTTCCTAGATAGTCAATATATATATATATATATATATATTTGCAGTAGTTGCAACTTGGGAGTTGATGTGGGGTGGTTTGAAAGTAAAGATATTTTAATGCTTTATTTGTTTATGTCAAGAATCTTTGGCAACTGCGTTATTATATTATAATATTATATTTGAATTAAGCATGAGATCTTTGACCAATATATATATATATATATTTTGAAAGAAACTAAATAGTACATATAAGTAAAAAAAAAGAGTTACAAACGTGGTAATGCATGAGGAGTGCCTACCAATTACATGGAGTTAAGGATGACTTTCCATTTGAACAACCAATCTCCTTAGCTAAATCCCACCGACCTTCTACTACAACTTAACCATGAGTGAAGAAAATTGCTTCTACAAGCTATAAACATCACGAAAAGCGTCCTCAATTAGCTGACTTTTTCTGTTCCTTTCACACAGTCCATAGATGGAAATCCAGTAAGGTTCCAGCTTCTTAGGGTTAGAAGAGTTGGAACTTTGCAAGAATCAATTAGATCGCAAAATTCAATCTCCCACTAAAGTGGTAATTTAGGTAAATTCTTTGGAAATATATCCAGGTATTCTTTGATCGTGGTGAGGTCACTTGATTGTATTTCATTGGTTGCACATTCACTTGGTGTTAGCTTGGTCAATCTCTTTATTAGCATTTGTAGGCAACCTACTCCTAGTAGTCAGTTTTTTGAGGCATTGTCCTACACAAAAATGGGCTATCTAGGGATGTGAGACGCAATTTTTTGGCAAATCAACCTGCATGGGTGTGATGTGTTCCTAGTCAATCTATGCCCTACAAAGCATCAAACTTTTGTAATTTTTTAGGACTCTCATATCTAAACGTTTCCATTTCTTCAATTTTAACTACATTCTTGTAACATATAAGGTTAGGATAATCTCCAATGGTAGTACGCAATGTTAACATGGTTTTTTGCCTTCACTAGTGTGAAACACAAGATCTCAACCATTTTACTAGATGTTAAGAAAGGGTGGAATGAAAATGAATCGGAGTGTGTAGAAGGATAAATACCCAAATATATTCAAGATTTCAAGCAAACATGGGGCAGCCATTTCCCAATTCAAGACCACAAATGATATGGAGACAGAGGACAAGGCGGATGGAATCTTCACATAGGTGGAAACGTTGGGGAAGACCAAATGGAAGAACGGGGACAACTCCTAAATGATCTTCAAGAATTCTAATGGAATGACAACTCCTAAATGATCTTCAAGAATTCTAATGGAATGAAGCTGGTGGGGAAGACAGACCTTTGTGGGAAGGGGGAAAGGAGAATTATTTCACAGTGAAATCCTTTATGGAAAGGATTTTACAAGAAAATCTGGGAATAACAACAAACCCTCCTGTTCTTATCTGGAACATAAAAGTTCCACTGAAAGTGAAACTCTTCTTATGGCAATGGAGCTTAGGCAAACTGAAAACAGGAGAAAACCTACAAAAACGTCTTCCCAATTATTATCTAAGTCCCTCTATTTGCCTCATTTGCAGGGAAAACGTGGACAGTTCAAAGCATCTTTTCATGGAGTGCAACGTGACCATCACAGTTTGGCAAAAATGGACACAGCTGCTCACAAGTATAACTCCTCCAGCTGATTTGGATATGAGCCTAGGGACAACCAATGGAGACCTTTCTAGAATAAAGCACTATTGGAGGGTTCTTATGGCAGCAATTTGGTACACTCTATCAGAAGAAAGAAAGTCAAGGATGTTCAAAGAAAAGAAGAGAGAAATCCACATGATATGGGAGAGATCCAACATTTTGTTCGCCTCGTGGATCTCTAATTCTAAACTTTCTATGGGATGCTCTTTTAGGGAATGGTTGGATAACGGGGGAAACATTCTACAATCCTTGTAATCCTTGTATTTTGCTTTTATTTCGTTGGATTTCTCATCCGACAGCTGTACTTAAACTCTTATTATTAATATTATTTAATAGTTTCAGTTTCCAAAAAAAAGAAAAAAAGAAAATCATACCTTCAATCAAATCTTTTGTTGCTTTGGTGGTTTGTCATCTTGAGCTGTCTCTCTTAACTTGGGGATAAATGGTGCTATTGTTGGGACCAACATTTGCTGGTGGAGCATTTGGATAATGATTTTTCTTGTAACCTAGTTGATCGCACCAACAATAGGTACAAAGGAATTTTGTTGTACTACTTCCTTGTGATGAACTATAAGTTAGGTCCTTGGAACTTTGAGCCTGAATCCTTTGCCTTTGCCTTTAAACTTGTGTTGGTTTTGTTGCAGTAGGGGTTGCATGATTGATGTTTGGCACTGCTGAGGTGTTGATATATGGTAATTTGGGGTGGTCCCATGGGGGTCCCTCTCTTGTGCCTTCACCAAAGCCCATCATGACATGTGGTTTCTCAATTCTTGACTTTCTTTGGGACCTTAACCAGTTCCAGAACTCTTACTAGCATCTTTCCTAACTGCTTACTTAACCTAAAACCTAATATAATGCTCTAAAATTATTTGAAAATCTAAAAATTTCAAAATTTCAAAATCTAGATATGATTTTTATTTATTAATTTTTACCTTTATTTATTTATTTGTGTTTTTTATTTTAATTTAATTATTTATATTTTATGGTTTGTCCACCATGAAAGGTATCCATTAATGCAACATTTTCAAATTTAGATGGCTTTCGAGGCACCATGAGTTTTCATCATGAAACCCTTTGTTAGATTTTTTTTTTTTAAACTACATAAATAGAAAAGTAATATAACTAAATAGACTAATTTATTATGCCATGAGGAAAGTAAACTAGCATCTTTCCTAACTACTTCTTAACCTAAAACCAAATATAATGCACTAAAATTATTTGAAATCTAAAAATTTCAAAATTTAAAAATCTAGATATGATTTTTATTTATTAATTTTTACCTTTATTTATTTATTTATTGGTGTTTTTTATTTAAGTTTAATTATTTATATTTTATGGTTTTTCTACCATGAAAGGTATCTATTAGTGCAACATTTTCAAATTTAGATGCCTTTCGAGGCACCATGAATTTTCATCATGAAACCCTTGGCTAGATTTTTCAAAAAACTACGTAAATAGATAACTAATATAACTAAATAGACTAATCTATTATGTCATGAGGAAAGTAAATAACTTAGAGTTACACCCAGTATAAACAAAAAGATCATAATATCTTTTCTTCCATTCATTGTGACTAGATCCCAAGATAAATCGTTCCCAACCTACAAAAAGAGAGGAATGAACCATGAATCTTACTTATGATTCTTAACATGCTCCTTGAACACACTTTGAAACGTTCTTGGGTGGCTTGCCAATGCTTCTTCATTCTCTTTTTGTGCTGTTAGGATTTTGAAAAAAATTGGAATGGTTTGAAGGAGGTAATCAAATTTAATATGAAAAATCTGAAAGAAATCATATTTTAAATAAAAGAGGACTTATTGTGCAATGCAACAGCTCTTCAATGTAAAAGGAGTGAGTTATATAGTTTAACCTTAGTTTGTACACTCAAACACACAAAAACACATCTTTCAAGTCTTTTTTGGTGGGTCTACCTCATTAATGGGTGCACTTTTTGTCAAGGGTTTTATAGCCTTTTATACAAGGAGTATCAAGGAAGTTGGGACTCTTATTCCTTCATCATATCTTTATCTACTTATGGATCTGTTAATATCTGATGCTTTTGAAACTTCTTTGCAGATGATTTTCGATTATTTTGTGGAGATCTCGGTAATGAAGTGAATGATGATGTCCTTACTAAAGCATTTTCTAGATCTCCTTCTTTCAACAAAGCAAGAGTAAGTTGCATTTTGAATGCTACCTCATTTGACCAATACATTTGACTTTCTACTATATTTAGTGAAGATGTTTCATTTTTTGGAACTCCATTGAGTTGTCATGTTTTCCTTGTTCTCTGGTGAAATGTTTGATTTTGTGTATAGTTTGCAAGGTGTGAAACATGAAATTCAGGAAACGAGATGACTAGTTGCAACTGATACATGTGAGTACTTTTGATCACTGATTTCATGGAATTATTTATTTGGGATCTGCTGTAGGTTTTGTGAAACTATTATGGGTATGTGCTGTTAAAATTTCATTTTAGAAATAATTGATCTACAAGAGATGACTATCTAGTAAAAAATGACTTGCAAACTTCCAGCAAGACTCTGAAACCTTGGAACTAGAAAAAAAAAACAACCTAACTTATTCCCTCTAGCTATGTGTACTGGCAAATGATAACTTTCCATGGGGGGTACTTGGTCATGATGATCTTTTTAGAGCACAAAGTTCTGCTATTACCTATGAGGAAGACATTCCTAGCCATTAAGAATGTGTTTTGTAGATTGGAAATGGAGTTGGTTTTCAACTCTGTATGTTTTGAAACGAACTAGTTTTTCACCTTGGAATTATTGAGTCACCCCTTTCTTTCCCTTTTCCATGAGTGGAGACAAATAATTATATATAAGATGAAACCAAAAAATGCGAGAACTCAATAGCACAATGGATGCTATAAAAAGCATTGGACTATCAAGTACAGCATGGAAACCCAAGGTATCCATCCTAGACCTGAAGCAAACAGGATTGTGACCACCAAAAGATATGCCCGATGTAACCAGCCATAAGCCTGTTTCAAGCAACTCGTCCAATATATAGTCCAACCTAAAAGAGAGAGGCCCTAAGCAATGGAAGTTGCAAAAACCTACAAGCAGGCTATGAATTTTATTTCATCTCTTAGTTTGTCCAACTCCTTAGCTCTATCATTGAACACCCTGTTACTATGTACAAGTAAAAGTTGCCATAAAGAGTCAAAGGACCAATAATAGTTGTCTTTTCCTAGGATAGAATGAATGGAAGAATGTGATGATGACAAATTGTCTTCTAGATTCTTAAGAATCTAAAATCTTCTGCTTGAGATGATAAACCACTATCTCAATCATTCTAGCAATGACAGACCAAATTTATATATGGTTTGGGTTCTCTTCATTTTGGAACTAATAGCACAAAATACAACATCATGGAGATAGGCATATATCATGTCTAGAATGTTTCTTATGGGCTAGCAACTAACTAAATACTTTAACCTTAGCTAATATTTGTGTTTTCCAAACAAATGTCAGAAGTGTGATGATGGTGGGTTATAGTTTCAAAGAATGATGTATAGAAGTTGCCATTTGAATTAGGGCGTCCAAGGAAGTTGTTTGGCTTATTTGTCAATCTTAAGTTCTGATGCAAATTATGGAGTTGATAAAGATGACACAAATAGATTAATTAATGGTGATGATGATGCTTTGCATATTTCAAGAGGACCGATTACAAGGGCCCGTGCCAAGAGACTTAATGAAACACTACTTGGGCTGGTTCAAGACATTTGGGCCAAACAAGGTGTTAATAGTTTTTCCAACTTTAATA
>JAJIYU010009028.1:0-17449 GCA_030144865.1 Tinospora cordifolia | reverse complement strand
TGTCTTGGGAATCATAAGGAATAGGCTGCATAGCGTTCCTTACCTTTGACTGTGATATCTTGGGAATAAAAAGGAATAGGCCGCACGACGTTCCTTTCCTTAGATTTTGCTTGACACTTGATTTGTCTTTGGGATTTGGTAACAGGCTGCATAGTGTTACCTTAGTAATTGGTTGCATAGCATTACTGTTCCTTAGCTGTGATTCACATGTATAGGCTGCAGGGCGTGCATGGGGATAAGTAATAGGTTGCAGAGCGTTACTAATCTTTGGATGTTGATGTTCTTGATTTCTTGTTTCTGGCCAAAATGCATGCACTTATTTCCATCCTGGATCACAAAGGAATATTGGGAGTCTAACCAACTCTTTCGATTTAGGTTACAACAAACAATTTAATGTTTGAAAGTGTTTGTAATGTTTTGGATTGGGTCTGTATAATGCCTGTGATGTGTAAGAATGATCCACTAGGCTTTCGAGCTCACCCTTTATATTTTTCAGGTACACTTGGACATAGAGTTTGCTGACTTACTTCAGAAGACTCGCACTCTGATTAAACGCCTCGTGGGGAGGTCGTCAGGGATATGACTTGGGAACTATGTTTTATGTATTGTACTAGATTATTTTAATGCATTTACACTGGTTAAACTTTAGTCGTTTCACTTTTCAATGGTTTTCCTTGTTTAATGGTTTTTTCATGAATGAGTAGTTTTAAAATATTTCCGTTGCAGTATTTGATGACTCGTATTAATGAAACCAGTGAATGTCAGAAGAAAATTTTAGTAGCATCTCAATTTTCATCGGGCGACAATCCACACGTGATGTAACACGTGAACGGAGGTCCGGTCGAAAATTGAGGTGTTACAGGATAAAGCACATACTTGGCTGCAGACACTCTTACCAAACAACATCACTACTTGGGAAGAGATGGAACAAAAGTTTTTGCAAAAGTATTTTACTCCAGCAAAGGTTCATCAACTTTAGGGTGAGATCAGTTTATTCAAGCAGTTCGATTTTGAGTCTTTGTATGGGAGAGTTTAAGAATTTGTTAAGAAGGTGCCCTCAACATGGTTATCTCCCATGGCTCCAAGTGCAAACTTTCTATAATGGTTTAACTCCAACAACTAGAGCCTCGGTAGAGCTAGAGGATCTTTGATGGAGAAGTCCACAACTAAAGCAACGTAACTTCTTGAAGAAAGGATAGCCAATGCCTATGGGTATGGGACTGAAAGAAGATCCATAAAAAGGGTTGGCATTCATGAGGTTGATAAGATTACAACATTACAAGCTCAAATTGCTTCTATGACTCATGGGATGAATTTGTGGGATAAGAAGCTCGAAAGTAAACAATTTCAACCACAATGAAATCAATCTATCCTTGCCATAGTTGAAGCAAAAAAGTTCCCTTTAAAGAGGAGGGATCTATAGAGCAGATAAGTATGATCAATCGCTTCAACAACTATCAATGGTAGAAATAAGAGAATAATGTTCCAAAGTACTATCATTCGGGAATTAGAAATCATGAAAATTTCTCTTATGCCAATAACAGAAATGTCCAGCAAGGCCCACTAGGATTTGTCCCTCAGCCAACTTGCAAGACAAGAAACCATCTTTGGAGGACAAACTGGACGAGATGATAAATATGCATAACTGTTTCTTCAAAGAATTGACTGGTTGAATGATAAGAATGACAGTACAATCTCAAGATTGGAAGTCCAAATGGGAAATGTTAAGCAACTATGAAAAGTCTTGAGACTCAAGTGGGACAATTAACCCAAGCATTCGTCAGTCAACAATAGGGGGTTTTTTTCCTAGTGATACTCGAGTAAATCCGAATGAGAGTTGCAAAACCATATTTACCTAAAGTGGGAGGGAAATCAAGGATCCATCCTTACCCTCTAGCTCCCCTATATAAGTTAATGAATCTGAAAATTCCAAGGGGCTCGTTCCTGAAGAGTTAGATGACATAATTCCAGCAGATGTGGAAAAGAAGAATGGATGATTCCCTAGTATTACCATTTAGGGCAACAAACATCTTGAGCCTCCTCCATTGCCCTTTCCATGGCAATTTCACAAAAAGAAACTAGATGAACAGTTTGCACGGTTCTTAAAAATATTTAAGAAGATCCACATTAAAATTTCATACGCAGAGGCCTTGCAGCAGATGCCAAACTATGCAAAATTCATAAAAGAAGTTATGTCTAAAAAGAGAAAACTTGAAGATCATGAGACAGTGAAGCTCACAGAAGAATGTATTACTATTCTTCAAAGTAAGTTGCCACAAAAGTTAAAAGACCTAGGTAGTTTCACATTCCTTGTAATATAGGCATAGAAAAGGCTATTTGTGACTTAGGAGGGGCTAGCATAAATCTCATGCCATACAGTGTACTAATAGTTGGGCTTTAAAGAGATTAAACCAACCAATATAACTCTTCAGTTGGCTAATCGCTATATTACTTATCCCAAGGGTATTATTGAAGATATTTTGGTTAAGGTCGATAAACTAATTTTCCTAGTGGATTTTGTTGTACTTTATATGGAAGAAGACAACGAAATACCATTGATTATTGGGAGATTTTTCTTAGCCACTAGTCATGTTATTATAGATGTACAGGAATGAGAGCTCACTTTTGAGAGTGAATGATGACCAAGTAGTCTTCAACATATATCAATCATTGAAGCTCCCTACTGAAGTGCATGAATGCAAGAGAGTCACTGTGGTGCATGACGGCACTAAGGACGTCATTACAAGCGTGTTAGTCTTTAGTCTTAGTCTTAGTCTTTAGTCTTAGTCTTCATGCCACTAAGACTAAAGATATTGAACTTGATGAGGAGGAGTCATTACAAGCGTGTCAGAAGCATAGTTATGCAACTGGATGGGTATTCAATGATAAACATGACAAAAATCCAACCTTATGTCCACACAAGATTCTTATGGAGGATTCACATCATCCAATACTAGAATATCAGCGGCAATCCAACAATATCATGTAAGAATGGTCCAAGGCAAAGCACATAGACGCAGTCTTGGATTCATTAGGGATTACTTTGTCACAGTTGAAACAAAAGGAAGGAGATCAAAAAATCGAGACTAAGACACTGGTTTACAAATAATTTGTATCCACGTTGAGGTAACGAGGTTAAACAAAGTGCTTAGGAGGAGGCAACCCACTTGTTTTTAGTTTTCTATTAATTTTTAATTAGTTCATTATATTTTCATCACATTTAATATGTTTTTACAAGGTGCATTCATTACAAAAAAAAAAACAAGAGGGGAAACACTGGTTATTGCGGTAACCAAGAGAGGTTTTGCATTAATTGAGTGACTGCGGTAGCCTTCCACGGTAACTAGAACATATAGGTTTAGTTTTGTGCATTATCATGGTACACTATCGCAGTAACCAACAGGCATGTCGATGCATTATAGCAATAGGCTACCAGGGTAATGACCACCACAGTTTGAAATCTGTTTGTGCGGTAACTGCACTACCGTAGTAGTGATGGAATTTTTAAACATAGCCAACCATTTTTCGATTTTCGCTCAAGCCCTCATGGTTTTTGCTCTTCCTGTTCATTCTTTTGAGTTTTCTATGCATTTCCATCACCTTAAAACCCTCATGTGAGTTTATTTATGTTTTCTTACTCATATTTCCATTACTTTTAGACTTCTTTTGTATTTATTTCTCAGTTTTTTTCATGCAAAATTGCCTCTTTGATGAAGTTCTATTCTTTGAACACTTAATTTCATGTGTTGCTTTCCATGTGCCTAAATATTACTGTGTTGGGCTCTTTTGTGCTATGGAAATATTCATTATATGGGGGAGATGCTACGCATAAGTTATTTTCACATTGTTGTTACATTCTGTTGCATAACAATTGGATGCAAGGCCCCACGACTAAAGTAGGTAGCATCCAAGAGATGACAATCGCGCCAAGCAGCCCCTGAGGATTAGCATTGATTAAAATTAGCGGGAGCGAAGGCTAAATTTAGTCACATCAAAGGCTTTCACCACGTGATTCTAGAGAGGGGTATCTTTATTGATGATGAACAATGTCAATTGGGCATCAACAGTGTTGTGGTATTGTGGCATTGGGGCCTTCGAATACGCCCACCTACTACACCCATAGTATCCATTGTTTAGGAGTTTTACGCCAATGCCTACAAGTGCGAGGGGCTAAAAATTTGGATGCAAGGCCCTTGGGTCCTTTTTATGCAAAGGCAATTAATGTTCTCCACAGCCTGCTCAACAACACACCAAATGACTTCTCTGTGTATCTACTCAAGAAATTTGAGCCTAACGCTATCTTGCAGACTTTATGTATAGAGGGTGTAGCTTGGCAATGCATCAATAACTGCCTAGTCCGCTTGTCCAAGAGCTCTTTTACTACAGTTGCCAAGGTATGGATTTATTTTACCTATGGTAACCTGACCCCTGCCCTAGCAATTAGCATGGTCCTAGTAGATAGAGCAGTTTTGGTGTATTGCATACTAAAGGGCATCTCCATAAATGTGGGCAAGGTGATCTCCAGTTCCATCAGATACAGTATTGATAAGACCATTGTCGATCTCCCCCACCTGACTATGATCACCTTGTTATGCCAATAGGCTAGTGTTACATGGCCGTCTGGCGAGCCCACCTTTAAGTTAAAAGATTACATCTGAATGAAGATGCTCACCACTACCTAGGTGAAAAGGAAGAGGCTAGCCAGTACCCTTGCTGCAGCTGCTGCTCCTAGTTCTAGTGCACCTTCTACAGAGCACGAGCAACTCCTTTGAAGGATGACCTATATTACTAATTTAATATTTGCAACCCATCCTGAGCTAGCTTAGATAAAGCCTCCTGTAGAGTTCATTGCACGTTATATGTCAAGCAGCAACGGAGCTCTAGCTCATTTGGACGACAATGACGATGATGGCAATGATGATACATCTGGCGGTGATGATGACTTGAACCATATCACTACCATAGAGCTCTTTGGAGATGATTCCTAAGTTTTATTTTCTTTAGAGATGTTATCTTATTTTGTTTCAATATTGACTTAATACTACTTTTGCAACTTCAACTTGTTTTTAATTTTGTCATATTATTTGTGGACTAGTATGATTTGTCGTCTAGTTGCTAATCATACTTGTTGTCCTTATGTTATTTGCATGTGTTATGAGTTGCAAGTGTGAGTATGGGAGACTTTGCTTTAGTGTTTTCTCCTCTATGTTTGTGTGCGTTACATTGAAGTTGTGCGCTTAATGACAAGATACAATTTAAGGTGCATTGAAGCCAATCTTCTTTAAATTTTGGTTTTTTATTTCTATTTTTTATAGATTGTGTTAGCACATTTCCTCTGAATTGCATATTTATAGGCATACCACATAATTATTATTGAAATTCTATCATAGCATACAGATATCATGAGATGTCTAAGCAATACGAATTAGGACATGAGCATATAGAACATATTTCTATTAATTAGGTTACATCTATGTCATATTTTTTTTTTGAAATTTTCACTCAGTAACCTATGAGATTAAAAATTCCTCTAGTGTGATAAGATAAAGAACTAAGGGTACTTTCACCTAGTTTATGTGCTTGGTTAGTCCAAAATTTGACTTTGATAGAACTCTTTAGTCTTAGGTGAATTGAGAATCTAAAAACGAAGGAAAGTAAGGCGTAAAAATCATAACACAAGTTGACAGAATTTCTCACAGACTCTTAAAATAATCAAATTTATTTCGAACACTGCTTTGGGATGACTCTGGGAGGGAAATGAAGTAGGCTATTACTATTTGAGTTTTAGCCAAAAGGTCAGTCCTAGCATTTAAAAATCCTTTCCAGCCTATTTTGAGCCTAGAAGTCGTTTCCTTTGTAATGAACCTAAATAATATATAAATGTTCTACCTTTTATGGATGTTTTAATTGAAACTATTTATGTTTACTCATGGTAATGATAATGCCTTTTGTGATGATGTGAAGAAGGAAAGAATGCAATCATTGGTGTAAATATGTTTTCTGATATTTGATTTATTTTTAAACAAAATTATATGTGTCTAATTTAGTACTATTAATGAATGTTGAGCTCCCTAATTCTATAAGGATGTATGTATGGGCATAAATTAAAGTGCATGTGAATACATAGTTCAGGGAGCAATGAAACCAAGGCTGGGGGTCTAAATTATGAAATACAAAGTAATATACATAAGGGGATCAAACATGTAAAGAAAGAATCAAGCAAAGAAGTTTGTCATTATTGTTATGAGTGTACATTTAAGTCAGAATTCAATCCTATCACACTCAAACCTAGAGCCAGGCCACCTTACAACCTAAGAAAGACTACTAATTCTGACTATAGTTTGACTTGAGTAGAAGATAGATAGAAGAGAACATTGAGAGAGTTTGTGTATTTAGGTATTATGAGAGGATTTCTATGAGTGGGATGGTGACTAAAACTCACTTACATGGTCTAGGATGGACTGAAATTCTAGACAACCAGAATGACCTTAGGGACTTGTTGATGAATCACAAGATATAGGAATGGAATATGGAGGTCACAATGATGAGTGCAAGCTAACATAACTATGCATGGTATGGTATTTAAGCTCAAGAGTTTGAATTATTGTTTAGGGACAATTAATGGCTTAAATTTGGGCGTATTTTGTTCGTTTCATAGTATATTAACTGTACCATAGACATTTTGCATAGTTTTTGCATGTTTAGTAGAAAATAGGACATATCTGCTTATTAGGTGCATGAACATTGATCTAAGTATTGCATGCTTATTTGTAATATAATGCCCAAGAAAGGTTCTTAGTTGCTTATGTAGGTTAAGATCAGTTGGAGATGGATATACACAAAGAAGGAGGTTGAAAAAGGTCAAAGTTAGAAATTCCACTAACTACTGCAGTAACCAGAGTGTTGAAATAAGAAAAAGCTGGCAGAACTAGTCTTGTGACACACTACTACGGTAACTAGTGAAGGAACCACTACAGGGAATCACTATCGCAATAACTACAAGAATAATTCAACATGCACAAGAACTATCACAATAGTGCGATTATTAACAAAATTCATGAATTTCCAGAATTTTAATTGGTCGAGACTACCATGAGATGCTACTGCACTAGTGCAATTAAAAACTTGTTTTTAGGGTTTGCAACTCATGTTTTGAGTGTTTTAAGTGCTCGAATATAAATAGAAAATAGAATTTAAGTTAGAAGTGTGAGATTTTGACAGCCAGCACACAGACAAAACAAAAAACAAAGCAAAATTCTGAGAGATTGCATGATTGTGTATGATTTATATTATGTTTAGTTCAATGTTCTGTGTTATAAACTCAATGTTAGCTTGAGCATTTTTATTTTAGGATGTAAATTCAAATTTAGGATCCTTTAATTTCTTGTTTATATTAATATATTTCTGATGTTCTATTTTATACTTTGTGTTCTAATGTTTTCTATCTACTGACCATAGCTAGGACATTACTAGATAGTCAGACTAACTCGAAAGAGAGGTTTGATGATTTATTCATCAAAGTACAAATCTAGAAAAAAAAAACTGTATCGGGAGGTCTTTGATTTTATAAGAGGTTACACGTGAAATCAGATTCTACTACGTTTGTAATACCCCAAAACTTTGCGAGCGTGCCACGTCGCGAGCAAATAAATAGATAAATAAAATGAAATATTTCTTTCGTAGAAAAAATGATGAATGAAATGACGTTCCGAAATAGAATAACAAAAATTAAAAAAATAAAAGAAATAATAGTTCTTATGAAAATAACAATAACAATAATAATAATAATAATTGGAAAAAAAAATTATTATGTTTTATAGCGATGCAAATACGTGACATAAATACTTTGAGGTGTATCATGATCGATGTAATATTAAAATAAGATCGGAATCAATATTAAAATAATGTCAAGAATTAAAATTTTAAATTAGAAATTTATCAAGAATATAAATAGGTATATAATAAGATAAAGTAAATGCATATCTAACGTTAGTTTGGAAAAAATTGAAATAAAGTAAAGGGATTAATATATATAAACTTATCAATTGATAATAAAGTTTTATTTAAATTAAAATGATTAAATGATTGGATATTGATGCTATTATTATTAATGTTTATAATAAGTTTTAAATAAATTAGTTTGAGTTTATGAAAAAAAAAAAAAAAAGGGGACCGAAATCTGTAGATTGTTGAAGAAGATGCCGGAACAGGGACAAGAGACTGGAAAATTCGGGACATTCGGTGGTTGGTCGAAAAGTATGATGGAAGAAGGAGAAGATAACAAAGAGAAGATGGTCATGCTGTTGGTGGACGAAAACAGAGCTTGGCTGAGTTGCTGCTGCTGCTCATGTAGTTGCAGCGGAACGGAGAAGAAGAAGAACAGGAGCATCATGGAAACGTGAGAATGCAGTGACCTAAACTGCTATGTTGGGGAGTTCATTTGAGAGAACAAGGAGAGGAAGAAATCTGGAATTCTGGAATTGAAGTTTCAATTTTGGTCGTTGCAGCAGGCATCATGGAAGAGGAAAAAAAAAAATCGCTCCTCTGTTTGGCCGAGCGTGAAGAACAAAGCATGAAGTGGGATGTTTGGCCGAGCATGGAAAACAGAGTGTGAAACTGGAAGGAGATTGAAATTTAATTTTCTGAAATCGGTTGGAGCAGCAAGATGAGTTGCAGACCAGGTAAAGTGAACAGAAAAGATGAATTCAAGATGCTGCTGTTGTCGTTGTTGCAGAAGGAAGGATGAAGCAGCTGGGCTGCATTCTAGAAGACGAACCAAGAAGGAAGACCTGGAGCTGCTACTGTTGTTGTTGCAGCCGAACAGAGAAGGGAAATGAATTGGAGCAGCTGGTTACTGCAAAAGGATGAACCGAATGAAGAAGATGAAGATGGCGGCAATGAGCAAGAATCAGACATCTTACTTGAATTCTGGGATTGAAACCAGAAAACAGAGAAGCCGGTCAAGCTTTTAACTTGACTTTCGTGGTGGTGCTCTCAACGAAGAAGAGGGAAAAAAAAAAAAAAAAAAAAAAAACAAACAAACAAAAACAGAGCAATGTTGATTTCTCTGTTCTAAACCAGTTGCGGCTGGTTGTTGCTGCCATGGTGACTTAAACGTGATGGAGTTGCTGAATGAGTAGAGTGCTGCCGTTTCTGCGTAGAAGAAGAACGAAGAAAAGAGCAACTTGATTCTCTGTTCTAGACCGAGACGCAAGGAAGAAGAACTGCTGGTTGAAACAAATGAGGTAAGAAAAATTATTAAGTTGATTAATTATGTTACAGTACATTGAGTAAGTAGTTGAGAGTTTTAGCCTAGTTAATAACTTAATATGGATTAATTAGAAAAACAAATTTGTGATGACTTCACTTGGTCCATCACACAGGAATGCTAGGTTAGGAGGAAAAATCAAATATCTAATTATTTAATTTTTGTAATTTTGAATGGAAGTTATTAAAACCAATACTATAAAATAAATTTAACTTACACTTTAATAGAAAAAAAAAAAAAAGAAGAAGAAGAAAGTTGGTATTTTAGACAAGATTGATTCAAGAATATAGTCAATAAATATTTTAGAAAATCTTAACGAAATTATGAACTAACAAAGTATGTCCTAGTGCGAGAAAGATGACAGTAATAATAACAGTAAACCTTAGTAAAATTTAATTTCTTTTAGGGAAGAGACCAGGAATTTCAAATGCAAAAAGGCTAAAGTTTTGAGAATTTGAAGTCTTATTTTGTTTGTAATTATTTTATTTAAAAATATGAATAATTCATTTAAACCATAGAAACAAAGAAATTTAGGAATGCTTAAGTAATAAAGTTTACTGTATAAAACTGATATCTAGACTCCATAATTAATTTAAAAAGCGTTTAAGTTAAGAGAATAACTTGAATAAGATTGAATTTGAATTGGGAAATTAGTGAATCTTATTAATCGTTGAATTTCAGATATCATAAATTTGGAGTGTCAAACATCTTGACGGAAAGCAAGGAAGCCCTGAAGATTAGCAAAACCAAATGAGCGTGACTTCCTTGCTCCTCTATATTATATGAATTTAAGATTTAAAGCATTTGTGTGAATAGTTCTAGGTTATTAGAATTTCAGTAGAAAATTGATTGAAATTGGATGTTCTATGTGAATGATGTGTGACTTATGATGATTTATTTAGACTCATGCATAATCATTTCATGCCATGATGAATATAACGACTCGCATTTAGATATACTTAATTATAATATGGATGAATAGGAAGACATGCATTTAAATGTTATTGATCATTCATGCGCATTGTCATGATTGACTTGCAAACATAATTTGAATTATGTTTTCTCGGGTATTGTATAATATCAGATATGTTTGGAATTGTTTGTAAAACTAAAATAAGACGATGGTTTAATAAGAATCCACGTATCGGTACGATTGACGAGCCTGAAGTGGGTCGAGGTGGCATATCCTATATGCCACTGCTGGAGATCGTCGAGCTACAAGGCGGACTGTAGGTATTCCCACCCTGAGCTAATTGTGACAGCTCGAAGTCTTTGGGAGATGGTACGATGCCTGGGTAAGTATGCTCCCTTAGGTTGTGGTGTGAGTCTCGATTGATTTTAGATGGTTATTGGAACCCTCTGAGATTAGGTTGGATCACAGGGAATACTGAGAGGTATCTCAACCTTCTTCCGGTCTTAGACTCCGACTAAAACAAATGAATGTTTGAACGCCTAATGTTTGAAAGTGTTTGTAATGTTTTGGATTTGGTCTGTATAATGCATGTGATGTGTAAGATCGATCCACTAGCTTTCGAGCTCACTCCCATTCTATTTTTCAGGTACACTTGGACTTAGAATATGGTGTCTTACGTCAGAAGACTCACACCAAGATTAGACACCTCATGGGGAGGTCGTCAGGGATAGGTGATTTGGAAGTTATGTTTTATGTATTATATTGGATTGTTTTAATGTATTTACATAAGTTTAACTTCGATTGTTTTATCTTTTAATGACTTTTCTTGCATAAAGGTTTTGGTTTAAATGAATAGTTTTAAGAGTATTCCGCTGCATTGTCTATGATTTATTCGAAAAAAAAAATTAGTGTGATTTTTTATCTTACACAGAATATCTTCATAGAAATTGACTTGAGAACTAAAGTTTATGAATTCGATTTGAAAGAAAAGATTTTGACGGAACGAAATTTTCAAGTAGCATCTCGATTTTTTACGGACGACGATCTACACGTGAGGTAACACGTGAATGGAGGTCTAGTAGAAAATTGGGGTGTTACAAATATGGTATCAGAGCTTAGTATTATGATGTACTGCGCTAGGTTTGAGTTCACAAGAGATGATTTTCACTGAAATGGAGATTTCAGTGAAATTGAAATAACCCTGAATTAGATGAAATTAATATCTAGACTTCATAATTATGTTAGAAACTATTTAAGCTTAAGAATAATTAGAATACGATATTGAATCTGAACTAGAAACTTAGAAAAGTTTTATTGATGATTGAATTTCAGAGTTTACAATCTTAGAGCATTGAGTATCTCGACAGAAAGCAAGGTGGCCCTGAAGGTCGGCAAAATCAGGTGGGCATGACTTCTTTACTCTTATGTATTATATAGATTTAAGATTCAAATCATTTGATTGAATAATTCTAGATTATTAGAATTTTATTAGGAGTTGATTGAAATTGTTTGACTTGTGTGAATGATGTGTGATGTATGATGAATTATTAAATCCATGCGTAATTAGTTCATGACATGATCTTGCATTTTAATTTACTCAAATATGACATGCATGATTAGGAGAATATGCATCTGAACCTTATTGTTTACTCACGCATTTTATCATGTAACTTGCATGTATAATTTGAGTTATTTTCCTAGTGAATTTTGTGATGCTTGATGTGTTTAAAATTGTTTGTAAAACTAAAATAAGACAATTGTTTATTAAGAATCCACGTACCGGTACGATTGTCGAGCCTGAAGCGGATCGAGGTGGCATCTCCTATATGTCACTGCTTGAGATTGTCAAGCTACAAGGCAGATCGTAGGTATTCTCACCCGGAGCTGACTGTGATAGCTCGAAGTTTTTGGGAGATGGTACAATGCCTGGGTAAGTACGCTCTCTTAGTCTGTGATGTGAGTGTCGATTGATTTTAGACGATTATTGGAACCCTCTGAAATTAGATTGGATCATAGGGAATACCGAGAAACATCTCAACCCTCTTTCAGTCTTAGACTCTGACTAAAATAAATTAATGTATGAACGCCTAATGTTTGAAAATGTTTGTAATGTTTTGGATTGGGTCTGTATAATGCATGTGATGTGTAGGATCAATTCACTGAGCTTTCGAGCTCACTCTCACTTTATTTTTGAGGTACCTATCGACCTATAGTACGATAACCTATGTCAGAAGACTCACGCTCAAATTGGACACCTCGTGGAGAGTTCGTCTGGGATAGGACTTGGAAGTTATATTTTATTTATTTTTACTGAACTATTTTAATGTAATTACTGTGAGTTTAACCTTGATTTATGTTATCTTTAAAGAAATTTTCTTGTTTAACCATTTTGGTTTAATAACAGTTTTAAATGATCCCGCTGCATCGTTTTGATTTACCTTGAGAAACCTAGTGAATGTATTGCGGAAGTAATTTGATCTTTTGTCTGGTCTAAAAAAATTACCCAGATATTGACTCGAGAACGAAATTGTTATGAATTTAATTTTGAAGAAAAAGATTTTTGACAAAACGAAATTTTTAAGTAGCACCTTGATTTTCATCGGGCGACGATCCACATGTGAACGGAGGTCCGGTCGAAAATTGGGGTGTTACATCACAATATCGACTAATCATGTTGTAGTACGTCATCTCTTTGCTAACACGGATTCTAAGCTCCACCTTATCCAATGGATCCTTCTACTTCAAGAGTTAGACATAGAAATCAAAGATAAAAAGGGTTCAGAGAATGTGGTAGCTAACCATTATCTCATCTCCCTGGGGACATTGCTGATGACTCCATGCGTATAGTTGAATTGTTCCCTAATGAGCAGCTTCTGACAATAATGGACCATCCGCCATGGTATGCTGACTTTGCTAACTAACGAGCAACAGGTAAAGCTCCACCAAATCTAATGTATCTTTATATGTTGATAGTTGTTGTGCATGTTATCTGTTATTGCATCTTATTCATTGTTTATATTTATCGCATGAAAAAGTTTTTAAATAATTGAATTAGTGTGATATTACATGTTGCATTGCATGTAGAATGTTAGATATAAGTAGATAATATCAACTTACTACTCACAGGATTCACGTGGATATCGAGCTCACTACTCTTAAACATTTTTAGTTCATATAAGGTAGATAAAAGGAAGGGTGTCATGATCACGTGATCTTCTCAGCATAGCTCACAATAGATTTATTTTTGGTTATTTTGACATTATAAATCAATGTGTATAAGTTTTGAAAAATTAAAGTTAAACTAAACTCTATTAATGTAAATAATGTTAATGTATTCCGCTATTGTTATTATCTTATTTCATTTATCTTTTTATTGATGCGCTTTGAATATTATAAATAATTTGATGGTAAGACTTAACAACAATTGAGGAGTTCGACTAATAGAGTGGAATTGTAAGACTATTGTACCGGCCTAGCCACCCTTAAGTTGTTACAAAAAGGGTCCCGACACCTAGCTTGATGCTAGACAAATTGAGGGAAGCATAAAGTTGAGACTTACTAAAGTTTAGACTCTCTCCTTACATATGACAAAAATGTTGTAAGATGGATACCATATTACGCCTTTGAGAAACTGTTGCTTTGACAAACTAAATAAGGCCGCCCGCAAAGAATAAGTGGGAACATTATGGTTGTCTTCTGCTACAATAACAAATCATTCAAGTTTCTGCATATGATGGAAGCATGGTCATGGGACAAATACGCTATATATATATCATATTTTATTTACGGATTCAAAACCTTTACTCTTTTTAATTTATTTTATGGATATGTGTGCGATGGTAGATTATATTACATGAGATTATTTTCATTAAAGTATATGTCTCATAGGGACATTATTTCTTGTTACATGAGATTCAGATAAAGATTTTAACATGTTTTTATTGATTAATGGGTGTTGAATTAAATTTATGCACACGGGCAGTTTGCTTGAAAGCACCGGTTGGAAATTTACCACCTTTACATGCCAAGGCACCTAGGCGTTCTAGAATCCTTGTACACGGGCTACAAATAATTGCCAACACTTTTAATGTTAAATTTCATTAAGTGCTTCTACTTGTGTTAACTTATTTCTTATGAATACAAATTCAAGCATTTGCCTTAAAAGCGTTAATTCAATATTGGAATACATATGTTGGTTCATAATTTATTTGAGAAAAATTGGATCATCATAATGTAAGGCACCAATATTATTAAAATAATATTGATTACTGTTCATCAAACTGACTTAATTAATAATATTTTGATAATAATTGAGTTGTAAAAGTTTGTTAAAAAATGAATCATGTTGACGTTTAGAATAATAAACTATGATTAAGCCTAAAAGTATGTCATTGAATTTGTCCACCTTAATAGATTAAGGTTATTAATGTAATGTCATAATTATTAATTTTCTTTTAAGGGAGTAAATCTATAATCAAATCATTTATAATTAATTACGCTCAATTGGTGAATAAAGCCTTCGCTGATCTCATTTAAAATTAATTGTTTACGGCATACTAAATAATTTTGAAAGATTTAATTGACTTTTTCATCAATTAAAATATTTGTTTTTGTGAGCTAATTATTCATTGCATGTGCAATATTACTATATGAGAAGACCTCAAATGCAGGGTTATGTTACTCAGATAAATATTGGCATTTTGCAAATCATGTTTCTCATTTAAAATATTTCAATTACAATTCAGCTTGAGACTTGAAGCGAACAAAAAAGTAGATGACATATCACATTTCTTCTCCAGAAATATAAGTCTAATTAAAGTTAGAAATGATATAAAAAAAAATTGATAAAGCTAGTAACTGAAACCATGAGAAGAAGGAACACTTAAGGATCCCTCCAAATCAGACTCAACAAGCTGCAATGGACTTAGGTATAATATATCTAAAAAGTGGGAAAAACTGTGACTTTTTCCCATCTTACGTGCTACACTAATGGTTGGAAATTCTTAATTCACTTAAACATGTGAAACTTTTCATTTTACCATCATTAAATTTACCTATATTTCAAATATTAATTATAATAATAATAACAATAATAGTAGTAATAATAATTTTTGTATTCGTATATAAATCAAGAAAACAGGTTAAAAAAAAAAAACAGAGGTAAAAAATGGAATTTGCGTAGCCATCTTGAGTTTCTTCTTCTTCTTCTTCTTCCAAGTTTAGGAATGCGCAGTAATAAATTGAGTTAAGAGAGCAGGGCGAAACGCGACGCGTTTAAGTCGGTCTCAGTCAACATAGAAGAGGACGAACAGAAGAAACATCATTAGCAACTTCTCTCTCTCTCTCTCTCGCTCTCTCTCTCTTTCTCCGACACAAACAACGCCCACAAAGTTCAAAACCCTCAGATCTCATTCCTCCAATTACTCAAACCCTTCAATTCTCAGTCGCTGATTCACCGATTCATCTGTAGCATGAAGAAAAGCTCCCACAGTTTTCTCAACAATCTCATGAAACCCTTCAAATTCCGGTCTTCCAAAGGTACCAAAAACTCTAGACCACAAAAAGAAAACAAAAAAAAAAATCCAGAATTCATCTAATCTTCTATTTATTTATATATTTATCTAATTCGATTTTTATTTATTAAGAGGTATATGCCACTAGACACCGACGAAGAAATCAAATCATGAACTAAAAATCAAAAGAAGCATCAACTATTTAAATGGGGTAGAGGAAGAACGTTTAGTAGAAATATCAAGCAAATAATGTTGACGTAGTTCAATCTTTATCTACTCTGTCAAGCACATGGTTATTACCATGATTTTAGCTTTCCATGTGTTATCAAGTTGAAAGGGCAAAAAGTCTAAGGTCCAGGTTCTTCCGCTTTTTAGATGGTCAAGAACCCATATTTTTTGTTCAATAAAGAGCTTTAGTTGTTTCTCATTCTTGACCAGGAATTATTTATGATTAAAAGCAGAGTATCTTTCTTTTTTTTTTAACAATTATAATCCTTGAAATTGATGAATTTTCCAGGCCATCTTTGATTATAATTTTAGTATCAGTTCAATCGTTGGTTTGTTGGAAAGCCTATCATTTCCAGCATAAAATATATGTATATATTTAATAACAATATTTAGGAAATACCACTAAAATAATTGAAATACATGCCCGAATTCATACCTAAGATTATTTCATGAGGCATAATACAGTACCGTATTAGATGAGAAAACAAATAAAAAAATGAAACAAGTTACTCATAGCACATCACCTTGGCTTAGAAATAAGTTTGTTAACATTTTTGTACAGGAAATTGTATTATCCAAACAAGTTTCTTAGCATGTCAAAGCACTTTGAAAAATATTAAACTACGAACAATTAGCTATTTTGTATGACTCTTCATTTTGGGGCCGGGTTTGCCAAGATAAGCTATAAATCAAACTGAAAAATTAAACTTATTTTTATTTTAAGAATTTTTATGTTTATATTTAGGTAGTGCTACTTTAATATATAATGTACTCTATTATCCAAATGTATTATAATGAGCCCTTTTATTTATAATTGAATATTTTTGTACAGTGAAATATAAATAAGTTATTTTTAACTTCACACAAATATCGAATGATGATAAACTTAAGATGTAAATAATGCTACAACTTTAACAATGTTAACTTTATGCTTTTCAATAAAATAATTTTAGTTAGTTAAATAAAACATAAAATTAGCAAAAAAAAATGAATTATAGAATCATTTTTAATAGGAATTGACATATAAAAATAACTAGTAGTTCTCATATACCATAAAAATAAATGATTAAATTATATTATAGAAGGAGATAAGATTTTTTTTTTTTTTTTAAAAAAATGAAGTTAGTAGACAACATGAAATAAGAAAAAGAAATTGTAAGTTTAATATGACTTAATAAACAGGAAAAGAAAATTAAATAATCATTTAAACTAGGTAAGTGTTTTAGTACAAAACTTAACACCTCCGTTAATGAAATTAAAATAAATGATAAATTAATATATATATATATATATATATATATCAATGTATATGAAGTATATATCACCTATGTCACATATAAAAATAATATTTAAATAAGATCATAATAAGAGATAAAATAGTATACTATACAACATAAAAATAATATTTAAAGAAATATATTATTATTAAAAAGTGAATATACATTGAAAGAGAGATGTGTGGATAGGCTTTTGGACCCTAGGGCTGGATATATATATATATATATATATATATATATATATATATAT
>JAJIYU010009027.1:0-17397 GCA_030144865.1 Tinospora cordifolia | reverse complement strand
CCTGATGGCGATTCAATACAGAATCGCGGTGATCATCAAGAACTCTTCCGATCATGATCAGTTTCTACTCGTCAAACAACCTCCTCCGCCTAAATTCGCCGACGAAGATTACGATCAGTACGTCGATTCCGATCTCTGGGACTTGCCTTCGGCTCCGTTGAACCCTTTGCAAGGAGATTCTCCGTGTGTGGTTGCTGTTCGTGGATCAGAATCTTGTTCAGATAAGCTGAATTTGAGCAAATTCGACGTCCAATCGGCTCTAAATCAGGTACTCATTAAATGGCCTTTATAAAAAAAATTTTGTCCTAATTTTACTGAAGTTCTGATCGTTTTGTAGGTTCTGTCACAAGTAGGTGTCCGAAAGGAAATTGAAGGAAAATGGGAGTTCTGGAAGTTTGTTGAAGAAGCAGAGTTTGGTCCGGGTCCTCCTCTACAGACGATTTTCGTACATGGGAGGTCGGAACCAGAAGATGGAAGCCCGCAAGGTTTGAATCTGAAGGAGTCATATTTTTCTGTATTCTTGCCCTGTGGAGATGCTGAGTTTTTTATTTATCTTGTGATGAAGTAGAGGCCAATTGCGAAAGATGATGTGAAGTTTTTATGCTTCTGTGAAGAATTGACCAATTTGCTTGGAGCTGGTTTGCGGAATTTGTGGCCTTAGTAGGCCTTTTTCACGTTTACTCTTTGAAGAGCGAATCCTAGAAGCACTGGCCAAATAAAACAATAAGAGTAACGATTCCAAAGATCGGCGAATTAAAACAAAAAAAAAAAAAAAAGAAGTATATTCAACTCAAATCAGCTCTACTAAGCTTTTCTCCGATTATATGGGGTTGGCAATATGCATCCAACCTCCTCCCCTCTAGCTCTATTGAGGGCTAAATTGGTGTTTAAATTACGTGAAGTTATGTCGTGTTTTCTTTAGCTCTTCAAAATAACAACCGATATGTGGCTTCCTAGCTGTTACCTGAAAGCCCATGACAAGGCTCTTTATCCTGTGAAAAGCTCCATAAACCAATTACATTCGTCCTAACTTCATGGAATGAGATAACATTTGAATATGAGCGTGGAAAGCATACATTAGCATAAAAATTATAATAAACTGGTCAAACCTAATCTGCTTTCTCTGCTTCTGTAATTGTACACTTATTATATTGAGGTACCCAAAAGGTATTGGTTCATAGTTACAATGCAGAGTTTTGGTGAGAAATATTGCAGTGTGCAAGACTACTTTACTGATTGCTAGTTGCGGTATTTGACAATTCCTTAGGTATGCTTTCACTTGCAAATGGTTGACAGCTTGACATTATACATTCTGGCCATATTTCATGACTGTGGTCATGGGTTGTGGAGCCCCATAAGTGCCTGAAATTGTGTCAAAGAGCATGATGATAGCAAGAATAAACTGTAGCTTATTGGCTTACTGGTTGCTTTGAATATTTTTCCAAAATTAAGTTACAGATTTTCCTGGCATCCATATTCCATTACTAATGAGATTTCTTCTCTTTTCAATGTTCTTAATGGAAGGTAGAAAGACATGGAATGATCTCTTCTGTTTTCACAAGGAGGTCATCAATTTCAACAATTTTTTGCTTGTACATCCTTTTGTGGAGAGTTTGAGAAAAGGATTTTGAAGTATCGTTTCCTAGATCCAGTTACTGTTTTGGCGATGGAGTTGTGAAATCTATTCCATTTACATCTCTTGGATGGCGTAATTGAGTAGATTTTCTGGGATGAACCTCAGCAGATGTTAAATTTGGAACTAATTTGAATGTATTAATAAACTTGGCTATGTTTGATGCTGAAGCTTTTGTTGTCATATATGTATGTCATCTGGTGAACAAATCTGTTTGCTTAGCAACAAGGAAAACAATCAAACGACTGAATCTGAGAGAAAATGTGAAAGCAATTATCCTCGCGAAATTGCTATTGGCCAAACTTTTCCTTTGATGACATGGTTGAAGAAATTAAACTAAGTTGGTGTTCATTCAATGCACTTGCATCCTCTAGAAATGTAAAGGGTAATAGAAAACTAATTTTATGGTAATTTTTAAAATATTTTTTACCTCTAATTGTGTAAGGCCTAGACAAGAATAAGCAAGTAATTTGGTGTTATTATATTAGAGCTTAAACTTTTACTGCAAATATATTTTCAATATCAGGTACATGTAGAGGTTAATTACAGCTAAAAAACAGGCCCTATATAGTTTTATAATACCTTACTTCCCACAGAAATCAAGATTTTACAAGTTCCATAAGAAGTTTTAATGATTTCCAAGTGTAGTTTGTGTTACCTCAAAATATTCTGTGTTCCTCTAGTAGCATGCTTTGTCATGTTTTGAAACCATATGCATCTAATGTTGGAAACCTCCATGGCAGAAGTGTCTAAGTGGATATCTGTACAAAGTTGCCAAAAGTTACTTTTGGAAGTGAAACCAAGTAATGATCGTGTTGGACCTCTGGTAGCTATTGGGCTTCTTAATGATCTTATGAAGTCAGGAAGGTGCAGAGTACCATCTACTTTTGGTTGCCAGGTCTGTGCTCTTTTAATGTTAATTTCCATCTATTCACTGAGTTCCTTCTATTATATTATTCTAAACATGGAGATAGCAGGTGGAAATATAAAATATTGAAATACTTTGGAAGGTCAGTTTTGGCATAGTAGCTGCAGGTCGAGGCCTGGAGAGTGGAGACCTGTTGCAAGGGAGAAATTATGTTTGAACATTACTCCAGATTTCGTTTTAGAAACTATCTTTTGTGTATATCAATGATAAAATATGCACTTGAATTTGATACTTGCTGAATTCTGATAGCTGTTTGATCAGATCTTTGTGCTGATTCCTGTTTAACCCTTACAAAATGCTTTATATTTTTAGGAGTACCCTCCAGGTGTCACATTGGTTCCCATGCGAAGTAGAACAATGAAGCCTTTTCGTACAACAAACTTGGTTGTAATTGCACCTGATACAATTGCTGCTGGTTATTGGGATTCTAACTTTGTTGCTTATGGAGATGCGTTAATAATGGATCCAGGATGCCATTCTGAATGCCATGCAGGGGTATGTAACATCAGATTTAAGGGAATGTTTTGTTAATAGGAACAAAGAACTGTTTATAGCCGTTGCGATATACAGTAGTATACTCATCCGAGCTACAGGAGCATGTACATACGGAATACGAGAATTTTCAACTTGTTGAAGATCTGGTGGTGCTACCCGAAGACTTAAATGAATAGCCATCGCTGTTAAGAACAATTCAATTTATTTATTTATTTTTGAAACTCTATGCTTGATAGCTACTGATTTTTTATACTCCATTTTAAATTGAAGCAAGAAAAAGCTATTGTTCAAATTTGTATATTTACTATTATAATCTCATATTTTCATGAAGGCAGTACTAATGGTCTATAGTTTATAGTTTATACATCAGGACCAAATGCTGAACTTTAACTGGCAAATAGTAATGGAGTATCTTAGGGGTTGGTAGTATTTGCATCATTTTCTTTTCTTTTTCATTATTTTTTATTTTTGGAAGGTTTCTTTTGTTGCATGTTCAAAAGGATCGTTCCTTGCACTTTGCATTCCTTCTTTCATTTGGTTTTGTAAAAGTTAACCTAATTTAAATGATTTTCTGTGTTTATATGGTTTAAGATGTTGATACTGATTTTCTCTGTTGCAATGGCTGTATCTACACATAAATTCATATAAATAGAAGAATAATATATAATAACATTTTATAAATGTGTTTTTTTAATTATTATTTAAATTAGTTGATATAATACTATAATATTGTGAGGGAACAATAAGAAAGTTTGGAGAGAAAAGAAAGCACACTAATTAGTGCATGCTTGTGGAGAGAGTATACGAAGTAGTAATACCTCTGTAATCCTAGACATAGTACTTTATAGCATGTATTTTCTTCTTGGATTGAACTTTTTGCTTCCCGTGGTAGTCTTCTTCTTCTTTATTTTTGTTTTATTGTGCCTCTTCTCTTATTTATATCTTTTTTTTTTTTTTTTGGAAACATTCTCTTATTTATATCTTTGCTTCAACAATTAGCGCATATTACTTCAGCTTTGCTTCCCCATTGCATTTTTTCTGGGATAGTGTTGTATTCATGGAAATGGTGATTTCCAACAGTCTAGGTTTGTGCAAGAGTAACCATTGTGGTTCATTCTCTTTCAAATGAGTGTATGGCTTCCTTCTCTCTTCTTTTTTTTGGGCATTGACTTGAAAATTTATTCTTCTTGCATTTATTTTGTAATGTTTTGGTTGTTTGAAAGTTCATATCGTTGTTTTTTTTTTCCAACTTAATGTTTGCATCTCTATTTGTGTAAGAATTGACTAAAGTTTTCTTATACTAAACATTAAAATGGTTCTTTAGCTGAGTTTGTTTCAATAAATTATGGGTATGGCATTGTAGGAACAAGTAGCAACTAGTAACTATTATCATGTTTCTTCACCCATAAGTTGTAGCTATTAATTGAACTTGAAGAGTTTCCTTGAATTCAGGTGGAAACTTCAAGCCAAGAATTTTTTTTCGGCTGTTTTGTTTATCTGATTCTGTTTCTTTTTCTTCGTTGGTGCTGTTTCTGGCATTGGTCTGTCTTTGTTTGCTTGATCAGCTTAGGGAGATTGTTGCTGCTTTACCAAGAAAGTTAGTCGTATTTGTTACTCATCATCACCGTGATCATGTTGAGGGTAAGGGCTTCTGCATGGTGAAAATTTGTTTTTATGTGTTAATTCATTTGTATTTGTATTTCTTCAGCTTGTTACAACGACCATAGAAGAAGCCATCCTGTATATCTTGGGAACATACCCTACCCAAATTATGGAGAATGAGATAATTAAGAAAGATATAATTGCATTAGAAAAAAAAAGAGATAATTAAGAAAGATATATAATTACATGAAATATAATGGTTGACTTAACTCTTGATAGAGTGGAATGGAGAAAATTGTTTCCATTAGTTAACCCCATTAGTAAGGAAAAGGCTTTGTTTAGTTGAATTGTTGTGGAAAGAAATCATAATGTACTGTTGCACACTAGAGGTAAAGCACCTCGTTTTTTTTTTTTTTTTTTCTCCATTTTTGATGAATGAGGTGTTCCTCTCTGTAGTTTGCTGCATTTGAACATCTTGAAAAATATTATTGGTTCATTTGTTTATGCTGTGAAAGTTAAATTTGCATGACTATTTGGTTTAAATGATTTCCTCCATTGTGTATCACAGTCACAGCACAACATCTTGATTTCAGGTCTTTCAGTCATCCAAAAATGCAATCCTGATGCTATTCTTGTAGCACATGAAAATACCATGCGTCGTATTGGTAAAGGTAATAGCTTATCCTTGTTTAGATTACTAATCTCATGTGATGGCATCATTTTGTGCTCAAGTCTAGTTGAATCCCTAAGTATTTGTTAATGTCCAAGACTCCGAGCCTATTATTTGAGTGCATGAGTTTAAATTTTTTTTTTTTTGTTTGATAGATGGATTCTTGTGTACTTGGACAGATCAGTTGTTGTTAGTCTTTGTGAAATATCTTTACCTTCTTTTCATCTCCTCTGGCTCTTCTTTTTTTCCCACTATTTTATATGAAGATCAGTGTCCATTAAATAAGGGAGAAATAAGCAAAAATTGTATACTTCACAGATGGTAGTTGTTCTTTTTAAATGGATGATAATCAATGTTCCAAATCTACTTTTATAAAATTAGTCTTAGCCAGTATTGTAAGTAACTATTCGTATTAAAGTTTTCACTATGTTGATCTATTTCTTATTCGACAACCATTTGGGTCATTTTTTCTATTATTTTCATACACACATATTTATGTAGTTATTTTATTACAGAAGGCAGCTTGAAATAGGAAACTTTTGCCATTGTTTTGATGGTTTTTCTATATGATGTAATATTTTTGGCTATCATATAATCAATCTTCTACCCACTTGAAATATAAATGTAGATTAGCCCTTGATAGAGTTAAGCGGAGGAGAAGGATTCACGTGACCAAGCCTTGTAGTTGGAAAAGCTTTGTGGGGATGATTATCATGCAGTTTAGGGAGGCTGCTTGACAATTACAAGAAAAAAAAAGTTTCTTTTCCTCTTAAAAAGGAAAAAGAAAAAGTTAAACGTAATGCAATCTATGTGGTTGATCTATTTGTGGATTTGATATTTATAAAGCTAAGTACGTCTGATTTTTGCTTAATATATTGGAGATAATATAAAAAATTAAATATAAGGCAGGTTGAGGGAGATTTCTTCATAGGGATTAATTATCAGAGAATCAGAGTTTCTTTTTCCACCATCCCCTTCTTTAAATTACTTTAAGGATGTCGAACTATTTTTGGCAATTTGATTGTGCAGAATTGCTAAGTTTCTTTCTTTCTTTCTTTTTTTTAATGAGCTCTTTCTTGTGCAAGTTAAAACATGTGGACGACTGCAATTTTGTCATCAGTTTGGTCTATCTAGTTGTTAAATTCTAGATTATGCAATCAGTTCATTACTTCAGTTCTTCTTTTCTTAGTTTCTTATTAAAAAATATAAATAAATAAATGAACAAAAGAACCAAAGAAGCCTTGTAGTTGAACTTCATGCTGGCTGGTTAGGTAAAATTTCACTTGTTTTTTCAATTGTTTGTTGGCTCATGTCTAGCAATTAATATAGAGCAATTGGTGAAAAAGGCAGTGTCCAATGCAGCAGCTTGAAGAATCCTATAGTTGAATGGAATACAATTTTCGAGATGAGTAAAATATTAACTTCTTGAAAGGATATAGTTGTGTGGTAGTGGAACATAGACATTAAACCACCATACAGTGTTAGACCTTATAAAACTTCCACGCTCCATTGCTATAATAGATGCAATCATGCAGATGGAATGACTTTATGAATGACACTTCAATTTGGAGTAAGCATCTCAATGAATGGGAAAAATCTGAAAAAGGCACGAGAAATTTTTTTACCAAGCTTTACAAAATGACTGGTGAATTCTTCAAATCTTGAATTATTTATCATTTATAGTTGCCATCAAATGTAATGCTTGATGCTGGAATATACTGCCAATTTATTCACTAGCTCAAACTTTATAAACATTTTCAAAGTAACTTCTGGAAATCTGATGTGTGGGTATAAATAATCTCTCTCTCTCTCCCTCTCTCTCTCTCTCTCTCTCTCTCTCTCTCTCTCTATCTTTTTTAGCACATGAGAAGCATTTTTAATAAATTGTTTTATCTTGCTCCTGGTGTATATTATATTGAATAAATGTATGAGGTTATTTATTTATTTTTTATATTCCAAATATCAGAAGTTCTATCTTGATCTAGACATTCATTTTTTAACAATGAGTATATGTGTTGGTAAGGGCAAATCCTGTACATAATAAAATATGTTCTGCAACAGATGATTGGTCGCTTAGTTACACAACGGTTTCAGGAGCAGAAGAGATCTGCATTGGTGGTCAACGATTGAATGTCATCTTTGCTCCGGTAAAACAATTTTATCTTAGCTACATTCATGTGGGCTGCTTACAATATGTAATTGCAATAGTTATACATATGTAAAACGTACTTTTTCTTCAAGTCTAATGTTGTCAGCACCATCTATCAAGCAGAAAAAGCATTGTTCTACTTCTGCTATTCTCGTTTATAGGATGTGGCAAATTTCAAATAGTATTGAACAGTGTGAATATGAAAGAAATTCTTCATGATTGACAAGGAAAATAAAACTTATTTATTACTTGGCAGTTTTGATATAATCCTATGTATGCTCTGAAATCTTAGGTTTGTTGAATGTTCGATTTCATTGCATAATTTTAATTTAGTACGGACCTTTCTAACTTTGAAATGGAAGGTTCAGGGTTATTGTACAAGGTGGTTTACATATACAAGAATTTACTTCTATAAGGCATGAATGAAGAAAAAACTGTCTAAGATATTAAGCAGATAGTACAGTTCAATTTTGTTTCTTGAGCAGAAAAAAACTGGATATATCAAATGTCATGGTTCAATATTTGCTACATAGCTTCTTCTGCAGTGGGTAACTGAGGCAGGTGGAACTTTGGTAGATGCTCTGATGAGTTCCCTTATCCAAAGATGTTAGATCTTGTTAGGGGCGTAGCTAAGAAATATATTTAGGTTGGGCTAATTATTGTTTCTAGACAAACCTTGACTATTCATTGATTTACGTATGTGAATTACTAATATTTAAATGATAGGCATGTGTAGTCATGCGTGTAGTTTGCAACTTTTACAATTAGACTATCATTTCTTTTCCAATAAGGGAATAGTAATCTAACTGCAAAAAAATTGTAACTATATGTGCAATTACACATTTATCTATTGGATCATTTGTTATACGCTTAAGGATATGTAAATTGTTAACATTCAAAGGAAAGATATGTGTAGTTATTTTGAATCAAACTGAAATGACAAAAAGAGTCCAGCTAAACTTTTTGAAAACTATTTGAAGATCTTATCTTTAATGTTGTAACTAAACACTGGAGCAACAAATTTGAAAGAAGTGTTTTCAAAGATTTATAGGTAAAGGATTAATGATTATTAATTTGTTGGATGTTAGTGTTTGACTCGTTTATAAATTAATATTTTTGATAATTTTCTTTTTTATTCAATTAGATAATTTTTAGTTCTTGTATAATTGGATAAATTAATTTTCAAAATAGTTCATATTTAATAAAATAGTAATTGTAATTTAGTGGCATGTAGATATGCTTTGTATAGTTGTGTGCATTATGGAATGTAGGATGGACCAGGAAGTTTTCCCTTCCTTTATATTTTTAAAAAACAAATTAAATAAAAAAATATTGTACCAATGTGCCATGTGGCAGCACGTGACATTGTAGTATGCATGGGTCTGCCGAAAACTCTTCTCTCTGATGTCCTTTTTGGACTCTTCTACTTGGGCTCCTGCCAGGTTAGCATAAATGAGGCTATACTTCTGCTAATGATGTTAACAGAGGTGTCATGAAGGAAAGTAGCATGGAGCTTGACAAACCATAGTGTCAAACCATAAAATGAGACAAAGTCTTAATTAATAGAAGTGGAGGCGTGGAGTTTCAAGTTTGGCAAATCAATGAAGAGTGAACCATAGACGATGAATGTATATGTTTATATGAATTACATTGTTGTAATAACCATTTTGTTTCTTCTAAAATGGATTTTGTAATATATCAAAGTTTTTCTTTTAATTTTTTGAATTTTATTTTTATATGAAGCGTCATATGTTTTTTGAGTTTTTCTGCCTATGCTACAACCTAGGTAAGCAAAAAAGTGGCCCAGCCGCATTCTTGAATGAAAGCTATTTTGCATATTAAGGTGCTCTTTACTGAGACCACAATTTGCAAAAATGGAAGAATCTTTTGGGAGAGACAATATCATTTGGTATTTGTACAAATTTCTTGGCTTAGGCTAGCTGAGGCCTTAGGAAAGATAAATGGTTTTCTATAACATGAAAGGATGTGTAAAATTTCTGTATCGCTACTTCTCCCTCTTATTTAATCTCACATCAAGGCATGATAGGGCAGAAGCCCCCTTTCTGTAACTTTCTCAATCCCCTTTGCACGGTACTTTGAGGTTCTTATACTTGCATGGACTACCAAAAGTTGTCACAGATATGTGGACATTTGAGGTGAGATATACAAAAATACTTGGAGGAGTGCTGTGTATTAGTGTATATATGTACACTTTTCAAGCAGGTTGGGCGTAACTATATATTGTTTTTAAAACCTGAAACTATCTGGATAATATCTATTTGTTATGTGAGTGAACTTGATCTGACCAAACTGCTTGATCCCAGTCCATTCAGTTCAAATTTGGTCAGGTGACTAGGCTCTTGTGTAATATCTGTCAGCCCATAGTAAATGAAGTTAATAATATCAGTTGTCAACATCTGAATGGATGCATGAGCCTGAATATACTTCTTGAAGGTGGCAAGAAGGGCAAGAAGGAAATGATGTCAAAGAATAAAAAATTCTTATTCATTAAATGTTTCTTATTTTTAGTGAAGTTTGTAGTTACATAGTTAACATAGGTGCAGGAAGAAACCATATGGAAATTGATAGGTCTCTTTTTATTGTAAAAAAGAACTTGCATCTTTCCAATCTAGATCTAGTGCATTTCAAATTCATTTCAGCTTGAGAACACCACCAATTTGCTTCTCAAGAATGAGGGAATGTATAGAAAGAAGGTTTTGCGAAGAAAAAAAGAAAAGAAAAAGACAAAAAAGAAAGGCATAGTTGATGCAAATTGGCTTTGTAAAGCAAGATGTCATCCTCAAGGCATTGCAAGGTGCAAAATGCAAAATAAGAAAAAAGTTTCTGTTTGTTTAAAAACAAAGAAAATTTCACAAGAACTCTAAAGGATTACAAATGTCAATGTTAAATCTTTGAGAACTTAAGTGATTTGTCTTAATATATTAATTGTGGTCAACATCATTAAGAAATGAATGAGCGAATATGGAATTAAGTATAATCCCTACATAATGAGGAAAAGTAAAAGATCTCGAGAAGAAAATAATTCTATTTGACCGTTGTAGATTGTTAACATTAGGAAATACAACAATTGTGAATCTCGAGTAGTTGGCTATCAAACATTCAAAATTTCAAGTTTTAAACTGTTATAAGAATAAATTAATAGAAAATGGTAAATTTATTTATTTCTTTAGAAGTTATGATGTTGGAAGTTACTTGTATAATTAGCTTCTTCATCAGACTGCACTCTCAGAAGGTATCAACCCCATTCATCCATTAATCTCCCTCACCCAATGGTGTAAAGTGTAGCAAGTGTTGAGTCAAGAACCTTGGGTTCCGAAGCCACCTCTTTACCAACTGCACCAACCTATAACTGTTACTAGATTCTCAAATTTTATGTCTTTTTCATTGTCTTAGTGGTGTACCATGTTTTAGTGAATACAAGTTGGATACTTGCATATAGAGTAATGTGTCGAACTGTTTAAAATGTTATGTCAGTATTTGTGATATACTTTATAATCTTATAGATATGTTACTTGTGGGGAGCTCTTGTTTCCAAACCAGGGTCAAGGAGGAGGGTTGTGTTAGATAGCTTAAAAAAACAGATAATTTTATTAAATCAACTATTATATGAATCTACTTAATAAACTTTGAAAAAGGCAAGGATGCCCTAGTTGATCCCATTTAGTAGGGAAAAAGCATAGTTGAGTGTATATTATTAGTAGGGGGCCTTGTGAATGGCTAGGTACCAAAACTATAGTTGAGGATTGAATCTTTAAAAGGAAAGGCTGCACTTAACTTTTTGTTTCTGTCCAAATGAAAGAGAATTGATTCTTTAATACCGGGAGATTTGGTTATAATAACCCGAATGCAATGTAGATGACAAGAAAAAAGGCCAAAATTCAAAGCAAGGAGGTGTAAGCATCAATCTTCTAGAATTTGGGGCTTATCTTTCAAGGTTGTTTGGGAATGCCTGACCTAGAGGAATGCACCTTAAATGATTTTTAAAACCATGGAAGAGAAAATGTGGCGATGATATTATTTGATCTTGTTATTTCTTCTGGAGTGTTGGTCTTGAATTAGAGAATGGTCATGCAATTTTGCTTCTGCAAATCATAAAACCAAAAAATTAGCTGTCGACCTGCAACTGAGTTGATTTTACTTTCCCAGTTCAAATTAAAATATAAGTACTTATTTTGTTCTTGCTCAAATGTTTTCGTAATGGTGACATTCATAATGATGCTGATACATGGTTCAACTTTTATTTTTTATATTTTATTTTAAAGTTCTTATTTAGGCTGATTAAGTTGCTTTATTCTTCAAAAAAAAAAAAAAAAATCTCTGTAGCCTTTGATGTATTAGTTAAGTAAATAATGAGTTAAGTCCCAGTCCATCAATTTTCTTTAGAATGATGATGCTTTCTTCATGGTAGTTTAGACTCTGCTTATATGTTTCCAAATGGTGTCCTATAAGGTCAGTGCATGCAAAACTACTCATATTATTAGTAGGACAAATCTTGTTTCTTTGATGCGCTCTATTTAATTGTTTTCATGTATTTACTGCTTTTATCATCATTAGAGAAATCGACATTGTTTTCCATGCTTGAACTTCTGTCCAGGGACATACAGATGGTCATATGGCTCTACTTCATGCCAATACTCATTCATTGATTGTAGGAGACCACTGTGTTGGGTAAGATTTTGTATAATATGAATTTCGATTAGTTTCTTATAGTTCTGCATAATATAGTTATCAAGTGAGCTACTATCTTGGGCTTTTTTTTGTGATCAATACTTTGATTATTTGATGGCTATATGATTAATTGTATTTTATTGAATTTACTATTGAGAAAACTTAAAAATTCTCCAAGAACAAGTGCAAAAGGATAATTTTACAAGTTCAGAGAGATGAATGGATTGAGCATGATAAGATTATAAAAGAATGCTTTTCTGAACAATGAGTCACCACAATCCTTTATGAATTCAGCTAGTCAAATGAATGATTTAGTTATGTATTTATTAGCTTTTGCTCTTTCTTCATTTTTCTGCAATGACTATGTTATATACTATTTGTGGTCTTGTCTCAGTCAAGGAAGTGCTATCCTGGACATTAATGCAGGTGGAAATATGAAGGCAAGTGAATTTTATCAAATTTCTTATGATTATCAGGATAATTCTGTAAAAGTGACTATGTTTGTTCCCGAGACTATTTTCAGATCTAATTCTTTATTTCCTGTGATATTTCTTTTATTACAGAGGCCTAATAACCTGTTAACAGTTCACAATGGTAAACGTAGAGGAATATCAACCTGAACTTCCTTTTTTCTACAAATACCAATCATGGATGTGAACTGTTCAACTCATTAATAATTTTGATCAATTAAGTAACAACTAACTAAAAATTTCATAAATATTAATGTAATAACTAACTGTAATTTGCATGTGTCTTTTTATTTATTTTTATTTTTATTTTTCCAATTGTGGGTATCTCATGGGTGTAAGACTCATTGTATTTGGTCCATGGGACGTGGGGGTATGCTCATAATTACAATGTCTTGAGGGGCTGTTCCTTTTTTATGAGTGTCACTTATCTTGATTAACATCTTGAAAATATGCATATGTCCAGGTAACAGGTTCACATCCTCCTCAATGTTTTTTTTTTTAATATTTTTTTTAAAAAGAAACCTCAACTTTATTTATAACTAAAAAAGTTTTTCAAGCACTTACAGGTTGTATTGTACGACCCCACCCATCCCTTACAAGATGTTTTCCCACCCCCTCAACCAATCCAAAATAGAAAAACCTAATGAGATAGAGCTATTACTAACCTAGAATGACGCTACCTGATGGGACTGATCCCATATATGACTAGCTGAATTAGAACTGTCGCGGAAGATCCGGTCATTGCGTTCCTTTCAAATGCACCATAGAACTGCGAGGGACACTAACACCCAATACGGACGCTGCTGACTTTGAACCTCCTCCCTAAACAGATAACCACTAAACGCCGCCTCAACCTCATGCTCATCCATCGAGATGCGAAAAACCCCTCTCCATTTAGACCAAACATAGCTCGAAAAGGGACATCTGATAAACATATGCTCCAATGACTCCCTATCTCTTTTGCACATAGGGCAACATGACGGAGATAAATAGCAGTTGGGGTGCCGCCTTTGAATCATTTCCCCTGTGTGAACCCTTTCCAACGCTACTTCCCATGCGAAAAACTTAACTTTGGATGGAACGGGCGCCTTCCAAATGTCATGACTTACCATGGGAGGAATGCTCGGTTCACTATTAGACAACACTACCAAAAAAGACTTACTCGAGAATTCTTTGGAAGAGTCGTCTAACCAGATAATCTGATCCTCTCGCTCCTGCACCACACAGTCTTGCAACAAGACCCTAAGAGCTCTCTCTTCCTCCATGCATCTGCCTCTGACTGCTGATCTCAAATGAAGGTCCCAAACCACCGCCTCTTATGCATCTCTCTGATAAAATAATGACACCAGCTACTGATGCCCTCGAGAAAGGTGATACAATCTTGGAAAGATAGCATTAAAAGCATCAGTACCCCGCCATACATCCTCCCAAAATCTAATTGTGTTCCCTCTTCCTACTCTTACCCGAATACTCGGCCAATATTGAGGGTACAACGAATAAATGAACCTCCACGGACTGCGAAATGTAGCGTTCCCCAGAATCCCAGCATCCTTTCCATTCAAATGTGTACCATGTCGACTTTTAATTACTCGAGCCCACAACTGCTCTTGCTCTCTAGGGAACCTCCAAAGCCATTTACCTACCAATGCCTTATTTCTGGTTACTAATTCCCAATCCCAAGACCGCCCAACTCTTTCTGCAACTGAACCTTCGACCAAGCAACTGTGTGAGATCCTTGACCATCCCCTCCACCCTTCCACAAGAACGCCCTCATCATCCCCTCAATATGCATTGCTACCTTCTTGGGCATCCTAAAGACTGACATGAAATATGTTGGCAGTGCCTCCAACACTGCCTTAATTAACGTAAGCTTCCCCCCTTTAGAGAGGAAGGCTCTCTTCCATCCCTCCAATCTTTTAGAGATTTTAGACACAACCGGCTCCTAAAAAGACAACTTCCTCGGATTCCCTCCTAACGACATGCCTAAATATTTTAAGGGCCATTGTCCCTCCCCACATCCTAGCTGACCAGCCACCTGATGAACCATATCCCCACTAAGAGAAATTCCGGCAATGCACGTTTTGGTCACATTTATCTTTAACCCATACATCTCACAGAAACATCTGATTATGGCAACAACATCGACGATGTTATCCTCTTCACCCTCTAGAAACAGAAGAGTGTCATCTGCAAATTGAAGGTGAGTGACCTCAACCCGATGATGGCCAATTACAAATCCTTGAACCACCCTTAGCTCCCTACCTTTATCCAACAGCCGCCCAAGCACATCAACCACTAAGGTAAAAAGAAAAGGAGACAGAGGATCCCCTTGCCGCAAACCCCGCAACACTTCGATCTTCTCTCGAGGATGACCATTAATGATCATAGAGTAGCTCACTGATCTCAGACATCCCTACATCCACGCCCGCCATTTGCTACCAAAACCCTTTTTTTGAAGAACAAAATCCAGAAATCTCCAATCAACCATATCATAGGCCTTCTCAAAATCTAGCTTAAGCACCACTCCATTCTTTTTCCGTGTCCTGTATTCTTCAATAATCTCATTTGCCACTAATACTGCATCTATGATGTTCCGCCCTTCCACAAAAGCCATTTGGTTTTCTGAAATTATACTCCTCATCACCCTCTTCATCCTATTAGCCAAAATCTTAGCTATGATTTTGTAGAGGCTTGTTGTAAGACTGATGGGCCTAAACTCCTTCACCTTCCGCGCTGCATTCTTCTTGGGAATCAAACATATATATGTCTCATTAGTGCACCTATTCACTTCTCATGTTCCATGGAACTCCTCCATGACTCTCAACAAATCTCCCTGCAAGATATCCCAACTCTTCTGATAAAAAATCATGGAGAAGCCATTTGGCCCTAGCGCCTTGCTTCCCTCACACTCAAAGACGGCCTCTCTAATTTCCTCCTCTGAGAAATGATCTTCCATCCTCCTGCTGACCTCTGGCTCCAACGGGCTCCAATTAATGCCCTCAACCCCCCACACCTGCCCGACTCTATCCCCATACACTCTAGAAAATGTTCCACAATATGACCAACAGCCTCCCCCTCTCCCTCTAGGAGGTCCCCCTACTCCCCCTCCAACTTGGATATAATACAACTAGCCCAGAGCCCACTCAATACCCAATGGAAAAATTTGGAGTTGACATCCCCTTCCTTAAGCCACTTAATGCGTGCTTTAAACCATGCACCCCGGTCCATGTGCCGACTCAACTTCCACAGCTCTCCTTTTTTCACCCAATGCTCCAATCTATTCTCCTCATCCCATCTGCTCGTGCCTTCTTGAATATCTAGATTTGCAATCTCCTTATCAAGCTCTCTCCTCCTTTTTTCATCAAACTCCAAAGAAGCCAAGCCCCATGAATAACATCCCTTCTTAACAATTTTCAACTTCTCCATAAATTTATATCCCTCCCATCCTTCCCCCATATATGACTTCCACGACCCCTCCACCTTATCCCTAAAATCTAGCATAAACACTAACCTCCCATCAAATCTCTTTGGGCTTGGTCCCCATGTAGGTCTTGACGTGTTGAGCACCACCAGCCAATGATCAGATACTAATCTTTTTCCCACCTCCTGACACCAAAACTGACTCATATCTGCCCACCCCTCAGAGAAAAGAAACCTATCCAATCTACAACACACTGGGTCTCTCCGAAAATTGGACCATGTGAATGTACCATTAAAAGAGGGGTATCATGAAGACCTAGCTCGTGGATTAGGCTATCAAACTCCCTCACACACACACACACACACACACACACACACACACACACACACACACACACCACCGCACTCCACAGAGAACACTCAGAGCCCCCAACTCATCCCACAATCGCACCCTCCCCCTTCTACTACTCGGCCCATAGACCCTTGAGAACCACCACTCCACACCATCCTTCTGCTTTATCTGGATCAATACTGAAAAATGACCGATAATTTCCCCTAAAACTGAACAGCTTCTAACTTCCCACATCACCAAGATACCCCCTGCTGACCCCATCGCCGGCAGATACACCCAATCCTTAAACCTTGACTGCCATAGAGCCCCTACCAACTCTCTATCCACCGCCCACCGCCCCTCTCTTAACTTCTTGAAGAACAACGATATCATGATTGATCGAGCAAATCACCTGCTTAATCATCCTTCGCTTATCCTTCAACCCACACCCTCTAATATTTCAGGACGTGATCTTCTTTGGAAACAACAGCCAACCCCACCCTTTCCATGGACACCCTCCTATTGCTCGCCCTTCCCTTCCTTTTGTCTCCTACTTTGTGCCTCAATGTTAACAAGTAATACATTAAGTTTGGCAAGTAGTCCCTCCATTTCTTCTTTGGTCATCATGCCTTCTTTTCCTTGTAATCCACCTTTATCCTTCCTATCCAGCACGTCATTCTCATCATTATTGCCTATATCCTTCTCCTCACACCCCATCATTGATTCAACCACAACTGATGGAGTCACTTCTTGATATTGAGACTGTCCACCCCGCAAATCCTCATGAATGGACACCACCTCATCCTCCCTCTCCTCCTCTGATGCAACATCATCGTCAGAAGAATTGCTACAATAACTTGATGATTCAATTTGACAAGCTTCCACCTTTCTATCCTCATCCGACTCTGAGAAGTCGGCATCGTCGTCTTCATCACCCAAGATAACTCCCCGTTTGAATTCTCTGCTTTGAATTGATGCCACTCTCTTTCCAGCTGTGATACATGTGCAGC
>JAJIYU010009026.1:0-17387 GCA_030144865.1 Tinospora cordifolia | reverse complement strand
TATTTCTTTTAATATATATCAGGCACTGCAGTTGTAGTGCCCAAAATTCTGAGCACTGCAACTACAACGCCTGATTAAAAAAAATAAAAATAAAAAATTATGGAGCGCTCGGTGAAATTTTGCTGTGTCAGACGCCGAACAACGAGCGTCTGATTCAGAAGGAGACTATTGAGCGCTAGCTGGGCGCTCAATAGTTTTCCATTGCTTATGCCCCAAGGGCAACAATTTGTAGCATAATATAATAATCTAATTTAAACACAACATATATTTAATAGGTTTGTGTTTAGCATGAATAAGTTTAAATCAAAGTAAGTTAAACACAATTAAATGCGAGTAAAATTGATGTCATAGATAGATCAACCTGTTAAACTAAAGAATGGCATGTTTAATATGATTATAAATGAGTTAATAAATATATAATAAATAAGTCAATATAAAATTAATGTATTTATTAATATATTGATGCTATAAGTTTTTATTATTTATAAAATATTTATGTTTTATATTTTTATTAATATTTCTTATAAAAATAAATTTATAAATTAATTGAAAAAGGTTAAATATATTATACATAGGTACAGGATAATGAAATAATTAATAAACAGATCGGGTTTGAATTTATAGATCTAATACTATTAATAAATGAGTTGACTTTAAGTTTACAATATATGAGTTATATTTGTTTATGATATGACTCATTTGTAACATGATAATATAAATTGTCACGTGAGTTAAGAATTTTTTTTTTTCTTAAATAAAAGGACCACTTAACAAAGCAACATATTGCAAAAAACTCTTCTAAATTGCGTCTATTAAGAGGAAAAGAAAAGAAATAAAGAAAAGGGCATGTCACTACTTGGTCTTGCAAAAAGAAAAAGCTAAGTGGCAAACGTAGTCAGCCTACTTGGTCTCCTCTTTATTATTATTAAAAGATTTTGGAAGTTATTTTTGACCTTTTACGATTACGATTGGCGTCCCACCACCGCCGCATTTGGAAGTTTCTCTTGCAAAGACATTCTCGGCGGCAACGCCCATTGTTTCATTGCGTGTCCTTAAGGCCACATCATCCCCTTGGTTATGCCGCAAAATTCACCAATAAAGACGCATCCCCAAGCCTCTAGTTCCATTTGCTAATTACATGGGCCGTTTCTACATGTATACACTTACCAAGTTGATCATAAATCCATGTTTTTTGAATTAATTTCACATACTGTGGGTTGCTTTACCCATTTTAATTAGAACTCATTAACATGGATGTACCACAACCTTCAATAATGTGTAGCCCTTTGGCATTCTTGACACAAGAGAAAGAACTTCCTGCGAATCTAATCCATCCCAAGAGCATACCCAGTGCCAATGGCACGAAAATCAGTAGTCCCATTTGGAACCCCTCATCAAAGGTTATTGCAGAAGAAGATGATGATGATGATGATGCCGAGGTGATGTCTTCATCAAGCAAAGAAGGTGATCATCATCATAATGGCGTAAACCATGCACAAGTGTCTTTTGAGAGTGTAAATTATTGTTGGGGAAAAGATTGTGAGGAGAAGTGTTCGTGGCTAAGGTCTCAGCTGATAGGTGAAGATGTTGAGATTCCAACGCCATTTGGGCAAAGACACCTGGTTTATGCAGATCATACTGCTTCCGGGAGATGCTTGCACTACATTGAGAATTTCATTGTAGAAAATGTTCTTCCTTACTATGGTAACACTCATACTGAAGATAGCTATGTAGGCCATAAAACAACCAAAATGGTAAGCCAAGCGGCCAAGTACGTTAAAACATGCTTAGGTGGAGGACCTGGAGACGTGCTCTTGTTCTGCGGTTCGGGAACCACTGCAGCAATTAAGAAACTGCAAGAAGTAATAGGAATTGCTGTTCCTTCTACTCTGAGGTCTAGATTGGTGAAAGAGTGGTTGAAACCTGAGGAAAGATGGGTGGTGTTTGTTGGCCCATATGAACACCACTCCAATCTTCTTTCATGGAGAGAGAGCTTGGCAGATGTTGTGGAGATCAATGTTGATAAAGAAGGGTTAATTGATCTGGACATGCTTAGAAGGGAGTTAAGATCTTCAAAATACTTGAATCGTCCAATGTTGGGGTCTTTCTCTGCATGTAGTAATGTTTCCGGAATCCATGCTGATACTAGAGCCCTTGCCCAACTTCTGCATGAGCACGGTGCTTTTGCTTGCTTCGACTTCGCTGCAAGGTAATCCAAAGTAATCCTTATGTTTCGTTTTTGCCTTGATTAATTTGTTAAAGAGAAGTGGTAGCTTAGAATGAGACTTGAATGTAGAATTGTTGCTTCCTAACGAGGGGTTTCTGAGATATCACACAAACCTAAGTTGGTTGCTCCTATAGGGTTTTCACAACCAATAATTTGGTGATTCATCTTGATTTCTACTGTAGTTAATTTTTTTTTTATTTCTTTTTAATTTGTTGCAGTGGACCCTATGTTCAAATTGATCTTCGATCAGGGGAACTAGACGGCTATGATGCAGTTTTCCTAAGCCCTCACAAATTTGTTGGAGGCCCTGACACGCCTGGAATCTTGCTCATGAGCAAGTCCCTTTACAAGTTGAAATCTGCGCCTCCTTCTACCTGTGGTGGAGGTGTAGTTCGTTTTGTTAATGGTTACAGCAGAAAGGTATATATATTCCCAAACCATTACTAAATCTCTAAATATATAAGTAGAAAAAACTTATCTTCGAAGAAATTAGAATGAACCATTGAAGCCTTAAGCCTATTACAGGATACTCTTTATTTTGATGACATTGAAGAAAGGGAAGATGCTGGGACTCCAGCAATTATTCAAAAGATACGAGTAGCTTTGACATTCTCGGTGAAGGAATACATGGGTTACAACCTTATTGAAGGGCGGGAGAAAATGTGGATACAAACTGCTATGAGTAGGCTCTTGTCTAATCAAAACATCCAAGTGCTTGGTAACACTTCAGTTAAGCGACAACCAATTCTTTCCTTCCTCATTAACACAACATCATTGGATGATCCTAAAGAGGATTATAACGGAGGAAGGGAGAGCTATGTGTGGAGAGAGGTTGGAAATATGATCAAGGACAAGCCCCTCCATTGCCGACTCGTGACAAAGCTTCTAAACGATCTGTTTGGAATACAGGCTCGAGGAGGTTGTGCCTGTGCTGGCCCTTATGCCCATTTCCTCCTTGGCATTGACAAAGAACACTCCAGGGCACTCCGTGCAACAATCCACAAGGTATGTTTATATAAGTTAATGCATGTTTCATGACTTTGCCTTTTGAAGCCAAGGCTGAGCTAATACCGAACTCATTTGATATTTGTAGGGCTACAATGGTGTAAAACCAGGATGGACAAGGGTCAGCTTTGCCTATTACATGTCTGTAACGGAATTTGAATTCATTCTTTCTGCAATAGAGTTCATAGCAAGGTACGGCCAGCGGTTTCTCCCTCTCTATCACTTCAACTGGAAGACTGGAGATTGGAATTTCAAGAGAGGTGCTCTGAAGAATGTTCTTGCACAAGAACTTGGGTTGGGTCTCGAAAGTTTAGAATTAGGTGGTACTCGAGTGCCTAGTGGTGGTGCTTCTGGTTTTGGTGCCCATGAAGGTGCTGATGTCAACTACACTAATTATCATGCAAATGGCTTGAGGGCTTCAAACCAGACCAGGGGAATTAACGGAGAAAGCATGGAACTCAAACACAAGGCATACCTTGAGAGTGCTAGATATGTGGCTCAGTCCCTCCCCAAGTTCCCCCCACACCGTCGTCTGCCAAAAGGAGTTGATCCTGAACTCCTCCTATTCTGGATCTGATGTCAAATTGGTACAGAATAACGGGCTGTATGCTCCTTAAGATAACCAGCTTATGTAATACACTTCTACAAATACAATGAATTTCATACCTTATTGATGATTTTAAGCCAAGGACATGCTATGTTTTTTTTTTTTTTTTTTTTTTTTTTTTTTCCCCTTGGAGAACCAGCATGTATGTATACCGTTACAGGGAGATAATGTTGATCGAATTGACTATTGAATACAGGGCACAATGTATTCTTGCATTGTGCTTTGTCTAACTTTGAATTCCCAAAATATGTATACATATTTGGGTAAAGTTTTAAACTAGTCCCCATTATTGTTAAAAAGTAGATGTCTCTTTTGATTTCCAATTCATATGTCTATTGTAACTTGGTGTAAATAAATAAAATCTCAAATCTTTTTTTTCCCATTCCCTAAAATACTAATAATTGTTTGAAATAAGACATCAATTGCATCTAAATGACTGCCCCTTTTATGATCAACAACCAAAGTCAAGAAAAGCAAGGGAGAAAAAGACTACACATAAAACAAAGCAAAACTTTTACAGGGAATGCAGAGGAGGTACATGCAAAATTTGTAACTAAATCATTTGAATTTGAAACTAAATTGGATAGCCACACAACTATCAGTATGAAATCTTTATGAAAGAGAAGATTAACAGAGAAACAAATAAAGAAAAGCAAATAAAGACATTGAAAATAATATCACATGAATGGATTTGTACCAATATACTATTAAAACATCGTAAAATACATTCTGCATTCTTTCAAATTTCTATCTAAATTGCTATACACTTGAATAACCCATTTAGGATAAAAGAAAAAACACACACACACACCATCATTATTATGACCAAGCATAACCTCAAGTTTAGTTCTCTTGCTTTTAAGGTTTTTCCTGCCTCAAAGAACAGTTTTAAGTAAAGAATACAGATATATCCATAGAACATATATCTGTGGAGAATCCTGCAAAATGAGGTTCCAAGTTCATATTAGTCCTCACCCTGAGTTCAGAAGAGCATTGGTGTTCCTAGTTTGGAAGATGTTCTCACATTCCTATATTCTACATTTGTGTCTGTTCCTGCATGCTTGCAGCTGCATAAGCCATCATCCTAAGCCCAGGGTTAGGATCTAGTTGAAAAAATGAACAAAAATTATATCAAAGTGTAACTAGGGTTGTGACCCACAAATATTTGACTAACCCTTCATTGAACCAACAGGCTTAAGTTCTAATAGGATAAAGGTGTGCTTAGTGCACAAGGCTTGGGTCTTTGTATATGCAGCCTTACCAGCATTGGAGAATCAGTTATTTGATTCAAACTAATGACCTCAAGGTCACAATGAAATGATCTCAATCATTCCACAAAGGCTAAGTATCAATTCAGTTGACCATTTATTGCTAGATTTTGCATTCTATAACTAGACATCACCAACACTTGAGCCGAAGCCACCCTTTGTTGAATAAAACAAATCCTTGACGATACGATCAAAGCTCTCTATCAGTGCATGAATCTCATTAGCAACAGGATGGAAAATATCTGAAGCAAGAAATACATGAACTTTGTCATGCAACTCAATCCAGCTATACCCAGGTTGCTTTTTGATACCATTCCTTTCCATCATTGATCTCACTTCTGTTGCATCATCCCATCTCCCTCCATCAGCAAGCATATTGGATAGAAGCACATATGGGGCAGAGCTCTCAGGTTCTAGCTTCATCAATGCCTTAGCAGCAACCTTGGCCAATTCCACATTGTTATGAACCCTGCAAGCCCCTAATAGTGCTCCCCACACAGCTCTGTCTGGCTCAATCGCCATTGTGTTTATTATATCTATGGCTTCTTCAAGGTACCCATGCCGACCCAGTAAGTCTACTAGGGAAGCATAGTGCTCAACATGTGGTTCAATCCCAAATTCACAAACCATTGATCTGAATTGCCTACGACCTTCATCCACAAATCCTGCATGAGCACATGCGCTCAAAACTGAAATAAAGGTGATATATGTTGGTCGCACATTGAGCCTTCTCATCTCCCTATAAAGCATAAGAGCTTCCATTCCAAAACCTTGATAAGCATATCCTCCAATTATAGCATTCCATGAGATCACATCTCCCTGCAATTTCACCTCACCAAACACTGCTAGTGCTTCTCCTACAACCCCACATCTAGAATACATGGTTATAAGAGAATTACTAATAGGTGTATCAGCAATTACTGTCTTTATTACCCACTGATGAATTGTCTTTCCATAGTACAATGCTGCGAGCCCAGCACATGCGCTGAGAACTGAACAGAGTGTGTGCCGATCGGGTCTCTCACCTCGCGCTTGCATTTCACAGAAGAGCTCAATTGCGTCTTCATAGTTCCCATTTTGCTCATAGGCTGCTATCATAGTATTCCATGAAACCAGGCTTTTCTCAGGCATCCTGTTGAAGAAATCAAGAGCAAGCTCCAAATTGCCTTGCTGGGCATACCCAGAAATCATTGAATTCCATGACCTCACATCGGGATTGGGCATTTTGCAAAACAAACTGGAGGCTTTTTCCAAATCAGAAACCTGAACATAGCCATTGATCATGGTGTTCCATGATATAACATCTCGTTCATCCATTTCATCGAAGAGTTGCCTTGCTGATAAAAGATCTCCTGCCTTTGTATAGCACATAATCATGGAATTCCATGACACTATATTTCTCCTAAATAGCATATCTCCTTTACTTCCATCTAGGTCACATGGAATTTGATTGAACAAACGGCGTGCTTCTTCAACACTTCCATTCTGACCATACCCAGCAATCAGCGTGTTGTAAGCGTGAACTAAATCCTCAACTCCACCACATAATGTCTTAAAATTTTGCAAAATCTCCGCTGCATTATCCAGCTTTCCGTTTTGAATTAGGCCTGATATAAGTGCAGAAACAGAAGCTGAATCCCGTTCAGGCATCTTCTTAAAGAAATCAATTGCACTTGAAACATCGCCATTCCGCAAAAAGCCAGTGATCACAGCATTCCAAGAAACAACATTTTTATTAGGCATTCTATCAAACAGATACAACGCATCTACCATCCTACCATTCCTTGCAAACCCGCTTATCATTGTGTTCCACGAAACCAAGTCTCTTTCCGGCATTTGATCAAATAGAAATCTCCCCTCCTCGATATACGTACTTCCCCTACACGACATGTACCCTGCAATCATCACATTCCAAGACACAACATCTCTGTGAGGCATTTTATCAAACAGCTTTCTTGCATTCCCAATCTCACGGTTTTGCACATAGCCACTGATCAAAGAGTTCCAAGTCACAGTGTTACGATAGAACATGGAATCAAAAACCCTTCTGGCTTCGTTCAATTTACCAGTCCGAATCAAATGCGAGATCTTCTTGTTCCACCGACGAAAGTCCAGAGCTTCTGCCTCTCTCTGTTGACAAATTCCGGAATTGAAGTAACATGAATGCATTACAACACGACATTGCAAGATCTTCCACTGAGCTCTCTTCCAAAACATGAAACCCTTGGAACTCACCATCGTCCTTCATTTCGATTGAGCAACTTTGCTATGGATTGAATAGATCTCTAGTTTCTTTCGTACATGACACCGGGTTTTTGGGATGATTATTACTATATATATATATATATATATATCTATATATATATATATATATATATATTATTTTTAAATTATTCAACTAATATTTTACCAGAAATACCTACCGTAAAAAGTCAACACAATTCATATATATATATATTATTTTTAAATTATTCAACTAATATTTTACCAGAAATACCTACCGTAAAAAGTCAACACAATTCACCAATTACTAATATTTGAGCCTTCTGTATAAATTCAAATTATTACAAAACCAAATAAGCGCAAGGCGTAAAAAAGTCTATAAAATGCCTCCACTTTAGCAAAACGCCTCTACTTTAGCAAAATGTAGATTGTAGTTTAAAAAAATGCAAAACGCAATTAAAATGCAAAAAGTAGTAAAAAATGTAAAACGTAGTAAACGCAAAACACAGATCGCCAGTAAGGTGTTATCATTGCCAGTGAGTTCTTGCCGTCGCCGATCAACTTTTTCGCTTTTGTTGCAGGTTCTACCGTCGCAGGTCAAATCTTGCCTTCTTTCTCATCTCCAATGCCTTTTTTGCCCAGCTAAGTTTAGTGTTACTTTTATTTCTTTAGTATTTAACTTGAATGTTGTTTTGGTTGTTTCAATGTCATTCTTGTTTCCATTTTTTTTTTTTTGAAAAAAAAAAACCCTTCAAAAGTTTAATCATCAAAAAAATTCAAAAGAACAAATAAAGCGAGAAAAAAAAGGGGGTTTTGACTTCATTATTATAAAATAATAAAAAATATTTTTATTTTAAAAAATCGATTACTTGTAAAGAGTAATTTGAAATTTTTCAAAATTAGTTGCATAGAATAATAAAACAAAATATTCTCTATTACTTGTATAAATTAATAAAATAATATGTAATTGATTAAGAAAATAAAAAATAAAGAAATTATATATATATATATATGTGTGTGTGTGTGTGTGTTTAATTCTTGTTGACAATGTTTTTGAATTAAACATGGTGACTGTACATGTCAACTTAGATAGCAGACAAATTCATTTTAGTGGCATGTTACACAATGAAAAAAATAGTATCCACCACCTGAGGTATATCATATCGTTTGTCAATTTACATGGTAAGAGTTTTTATCTAGCATTGGATTTGAAAAGTTCGAAACTATTCAAAATGCGCTACAGATATTTCATAGAGTGAGAATCAAAATGACATATAGATATTCTTTACTTTTTGGGGTTAGAAATATAAACTTTACAAGTTTTTTAATTACAAATGATGAGAACTTAGCTCATTTATTTGCTTCGTGTGAAAGATTTTACTGCCTAATAATATGGAGATTTATGTTGATGCTATCGGTAGGCTTCCATCTAAGGTCCATGCAAGATGTTTCTCAAGGCATGATAATTATGTGTATCTTGTGCACAAAGATCATTAGAGAACATCGATCTAAGTACAATATCACCTATTGCACCCATAAATGTATAGACAAGACTTGAGGTTAATAATAGTTGTCTATGCATGACACATTTGACTGATGACGATTATAATTTTGATGGCGATAATGATCATGATAACAATGATGATGCCGATAGACAAAGCAGTTATGATTCCGAGGGTGATGATGATAATGATGAAGCGTAAGAGATATCTAATCATGTTCATCTTGGGCATATATTAATGATGATGATAGATCATGATGGGTCTATATATCCACCAACGATACCAAAAGTCTATAACTTTGGGTTAAGCATTTAAGATGATGAATCACATGACACTCTATTACATCATGCTGATGGTATACCCCAACGTACCATGTTAGAATATGATGCTCGATCACCAAACTTCGTAGAACTTAATATGCGAGCAATGACATCTATGTTGGATGACCACAATAAAAGAACTTTGGGTTGGAATGAGTCACATGACCTCTATAAAGCGCTCACATTTTCTAGTAAATATAACTTGCAGCACACAGTGAAACAATGTTGCATAGCACAACAATATGGGTATGTTGTGGTTGATTAAGAACCTAATGTCTAGTCTGTAAGGTGCAAGAAATGAAAAAATAGTTGTCAGTGGAGATTTAGGGTTGCTAAGTGTAAGAGGACATGAATGTTTGAGATCACAAAGTGTAAAGGAAAATATACATACATTTTTTCTCGAATGTCACAAGAACACAAAGAGTTGGATTCATTACTAATATTTCATGAGATATTCAACATTGTCAAGCAAGATCCTTCAGTTTTGATACGAGCAATCCATGCATTTGTCAAAAAGAAGTACAAGTATGATATTTCTTATAGGAGAGTGTGGCAAGCAAAAAAAAAATGTATGAAAAAAATATTTTGAGATTGGGATGAGTCGTACAATGTTTTTCTCACTTGAAGAGATGTGTTAAATGCAACTAATTTTAAAACAATTGCCAGATTGGATCATTATGGAGAAAATCCCGAGAAGCTTTGTGAAGTTGTTTTTTCATTGTTATTTTTGGGCATTTGGTGCTTCAATTGAGGGATTTAAACTTTAAGGCCCATTATACAAATAGATGGCACACATTTATATGGCAAATACCATGGGAAGATGCTCATTGCTACGAATATTGATGTAGCTAGTAACATATTTTCCCTAACCCTTACAATTGTTGAACAAGACTACAATGATAACTGGCCATGGTTTGTTAGGATCCTCCTCTATCAAGTAAAAAATAGAGCTAATATTTACTTAATTAGAAATCATTATGGAAGTATTTTAGCAGCCGCTCAAGACCCAAACAATGGTTGGGCTGAGCCACTTGCACATTATAGATATTATTTGTGTCATGTTGGCAGCAATTTTAATGACAAATTTTATGATGAGGAGTTAAGAAAATTATTGAAGAAAATTGGTTCACAATATCAACCTTTCAAATTTACATCTCTAATGTCATTACGAAAGGGTTGCACTAGACGATTTAATCGAATTGACCCAAAGCGATGGACTATGACGTTTGATGGTGGTGTGTAATATGATTGGATAAAGTCCAATGTTGCTAGTTAGTGGATCATAATTTACATTTTTTTATATGTTTACATTATGTACTTAATTGTTGGTATTTAATATTTGCAACATATTATTTTGTTGTTTGTGTAGAAAACTTTAATCGTGTTTTAAAATATGCCCAAATGTATCTTATTACTACATTGGCATACTTAAAGTTTTTTATAAAATTGTTGCATGGTTTGAAGTTAGACGAAAAGAAATTGGGAAAACACTCTATAAAGGGAACAGACAGACTCAGTTAGACTACGATAACATTTGTTCTAAGTTGCTTGAATTTGTTGGAGAGAGAACAAATAGATGTGGTGACAAATAGATGTGGTGATAGACTTAAGCTATCTTCATTTACAGATAGAGTCTTATTACCTACGAATGCTACAAAATTTAAATTGATCGATATGTGAGAGCGTACATTTTGCAATTACTTGGGAGCTGTTTATTCTTAAATTAGTCAAACAATTTGGTGCGCTTAGGATATTTGTCCTTACTTGTTAATTTTGACCAAGTTAGCGAATATCCATGGGGTAGTACTACATTAGCATGACTTTATCATCAAATGTGTTGAGCACTTGATTATAAGAATAGAAGAATGTTAGGGGCACTTATTCTATTGCAATTACAAGCACGAGACTGTTTTTCATTTCTATCTCCACAAAGACTAGATAATATTCATAATGATCCTCATACACATCTACCATTACCAACATTTTTAGGATATAAGTAAGGTGGAATGATAATTCTTATGTTTACATCGTGGACACTTAAATCCCCTTACGTTTTTATTTGAATTGTAGGTGGAGAAATGTTATAATGACTACACAAGTTCCAATGCATATATTGGTTAGTACAAAGAGTTATGGGATATGCAATCGTTGAAGCAAATATCTCTCATTATGTAATTATTCCTATTTTTAAACTATATTATTAAATTTGACATCTACACCATAATAACAAATACTTTATTATTCTTCAGGTCATTTGGACACCATGCACAAATGATATAATGAATAATTTGTTGGAGTATTGTAGTCATGACAGAGACATTTGAAATATTGTTTCCCTACTTATTTAATTTGTAGTAGTTGAAATACATAGGTTTGATCATGCACTACGATAATTTGAAATGTATTAGTCGATTCTAGAATCATGCAACAAAGACATTGATCTTCATAATACAAATATTAGAGGCTAATCTAACTGTGATTGGCTTGTGGTTCATCAAAAGTATGTCGATCAATAGAGGAAACGAGCAAAAAGTTTAGTTGAGGGTAGACTACATGCTAATCATGCACCATATGCCTATAATTACTTTAACCCCTACATGGTATAGTACCAATCAATAACACAGAGATTTATGACGGTAAATGGGCGAGGTTTCATTACTTGGTTCACGTATATTTTTTATTTCACATTCAAAATTTTATTGTAGGGATTTTTCATTAACATTTTTTTTAATATTGTACTCTTTGTTATTGCTTGTTGATGTTTAGGCAAGGCAATTAGCTCATATTCACATACTTGCTCAAAATACCAATGATGCATGAGGAAGATTGAAAGGGTTGCATTATCTGCATTAGAAATTGTAACACCCCGCCTCCCATGCCCAAGCCCACGTCATCCGATGATATCTTTCTTCGATATTTTTGGGTTGTCCTAGAAGCGGGCCCATGTTATGTTTTCCTTATTTTATTTTAATCCCCACATCTATGAGATGTCCTGTGCATATTAATCTATGTACAAAAATAATTAATAAAAATTTATGATGCCATGGAATGAGATAAATTCTTTAATATTTAATGAAAAATTCGAGAATGATAATTCAACTTTCATTACAAGGAAATAAATAAACAGATTTGAGCCCGCATGCCCTACAATGAATTTAAATAACAATTTCTACATATTAAATGACTCTTATACAGCCTTGATAATTAAATTCCTGAAATATTAAAAATAAGGGGTGAGTTACAAAGCCTAGTGAATCATCCCAAATAAAACATGCATAATAGGCACTTCTAAGAAATTAAACGATTCAAACAATTTATTTTTTCGGTTGATCTTTAAAGATCGAAAGGATACCCCCAGCATTTTCATTTCCTAAGGAAAGAGCTACTATATTGAACTCAAACCCCCAGAGTTGAGGTAAGATCAACTTCAAACTCTTTATTTTCTCGCAACCCTTGATTGGAATGCTCACGAGAAACATTCATCCCCGTGCCGGTACGTGGTTCAGACTTTTATTTAATCTTATATTAAATGTATGAACAAGACACGTAAATAATTCAGCGAAATTTAAACATACAAACATGGTAACATTACATCATAAACCATGTATTATTATAAACTTAAGCATGCATAATCTATATGACATGTATATAAGATCAAAATAGAACATCCAAGCAAGCCTTATTTAAATCAAAATAATAAAGTAAAAAGAGAGAATCATTTTACCTCGAGATTGCTTTCTTCTGAATCTTCTTCAGATCTTTTTCCTTTGCTTGCACTAGACTTGTGCAACACTTTGTTGCTACTACTCCACTAGCTATTTAGAATAGCTCAAAAAAGAAGAAAAATAATAGGTGTCAAGAAGGAGGCAGAGAAAGTAAGAAGGAACTCTGTTTAGTTCTTGTCGAGATGAAAAATACTGACAATGGAAGGGGATTTATATAGAGTCTCCGAGGGTCACATTCGTAATTTTTTAAGTATTTTTCAATAGAAAAATTTCTATTTTTATTAGTTTTGATGGCTCCCCAAGTCATAATGCACTTTAGGGGTTTTTTTTAGGGTTTCTCGGATTCTTTTGTAATTTTTTGCATATTTTTTTGTATTTTTTCAATTTTTATTTTGTTTTCATTTTTCTTTATCATTATTGTTAGTATTAAATTTTTTTTAATCGTGCACCGCGTGCGTGTGCAGTGAATTCGCAAAATCACAAATCCGCTTTTCGGGCAGTGCACCATCTTTTTGTTTCTTTCTATATATGCATTAATTTAATCCATATATATATTGATACATTTTTTTTCTTTCTACATGTGTATTAATTCAATCTTTTTTTTTTCTATATTCTATATGCATTAATCTATTAATATATGTATGTATTAATTAATAAAGATACACATGTGACGACTCATAGTTTTGATATACAATTAATGGGTTTGATATATATGTATTTTTCTAGAATTTTTAATGAAAATACATGAATTTTTTTCTATTTTTAATCATTTATCGAAGAAAATTCAAATAATTGGAAAAAATACAACTTTAAAAGAAAAATACATGAAGTTTTAAGAAAAATAAAATTTCTAGAGAGAATATGATTTCTGGAATTAATTATTGATTTTTTGAAATGATTATGAAATTTTTAGAGTAACTAATGAAATTTTTAGGAGAAAAATATAATTTTGGGGTAGATTATTTAATTTTAGAAAAAATAGTTGTATAAAATAAAAATGGTGTATAATTGGAGGATTTTTGAAGAAAATTGATTGGAAATAAATCAAATGATTTTAGAAAAAAAGGGCAAAAATTAGGTATATACACTATATATACGTATTTATACAAAAAAAGAAAAAGAAAAAGAAAAAGAAAAGGACAATTGGGGGGCCTAAGCAGACCCAAGTGCAAGGCCTGGGTCGACCCAAGCCCTTGTGGGCCGAAAACTGCACGGGCCGAACGACCTGTGCCAATGTTGGGCCGCGCCCGGCCGACCCACACGCCCAAAAACTTGTTTCCTTTCGTTTTTGGTTGGGTTTTTTTTTTAATTTTTTGGGTTTTTGGCGAGAAAAACCAACAAAGAACCCCCAAGCCTTTTGCCAAAACGCAGAACCACTAAAGGGGAAAACGCTCACAAAGAGGGGTTGGTCGTCAAGGTTGCAGCAAAAATCTCATTTTTCAGTTTCTACAACCCATATTCTCAAGCTCATATCTCTTTCATTTCAAGTCTGTTTTCTCTGAAATTTGGCCAATTTCAAAGCTTTCACAACCCTCTCAAAGAATCCTCAAGCCCTTTGTCAAAATGCACAACCACTAGAGGGAAAAATAATCATGAACTGGGGCCAGTTGCTGGTGGGACATCGGTGCACGGGACCCAAGGTGAGTAGTTTGATTCAGTTGTTTTCTATGACTTGTGTTCCTTGCATGAAACTTGTGTGAAATAATATGATTTAAAAGGTTTCATGAGATTGAGATATATCTAAATGTAGATGTACATGGGTAATGAGACCATAAGCTCGAAGGCTGAGCATCGAGGTTAGGGTACATGATATGATTGGGATTAAACTCGAGGGTCAAACATCGGGGTTAAGGCACATGATCAGTGCGCCTAGCCTCAGAACTCGCTCGAGTCACGACACTTGAGGGCCGAGCATCGGGGTTAGGGTATTAGATGGGTATGTCCAATTCACGACCCGCTCGGTGGCCAGTATGTTTGACTCAGGACCCGCTCAAGTAATGACCATAGGTTGGGTTTGCTGATTTAACCCTAGCCTGGATACAATTTTTAACTGGCATGGATTTGAGATGTTTTCTGAAACTGTTGCACAATTCATAACTACTTTTATACTATGCTATGCATTCGAATATTATGTTATTTTTACTGCTCATGCATACATACACTATTTTGGAATTTGGTTATGGTTGACATGCTGGTCTTACTACACATTGAGCCACGGTGATTTTAGGCTTACTACTCTACTAATATTTCAGGCCCTTCGGTGGCTGATAAAGGGAAGGGCATGGTGATCGCCTAGCTCCCTGACATTCTCTATTCCCTTTTCTTGGTTTTATCGTTAGAGGTCAGTTATTCTTTTTGTATACATACATATATATATATATATATATATATATATATATATATATATATGTGGGGTCAACTGTGTATTTTGGACATGATAATTATGTAATATAACAATCACTGTCCGTATGTTTGTTTACTTTGGCCGTGGTTCTTTTAATTATTCTGATATCGTTGTTTTATGAGATTGGAGAGGCTTAACAGTGGTTGGGCGAACTCAACATGGTGAGTGAGTTCGTCAGGCCACTGTGCCAATCAAGCCGTTCTTTGGCCTAGGAAAGGGGTCCTGACAGACTTGGTATTAGAGCCTAGGTTCAAAAGAATGAAAAACTCTAATAAGTAAAGAACCTAGGCGATATTAGAATGATAGCGAAAGTAAACGAATCATCAAACAAAGGAGAGAAACTGTCAATCATAAAACGTATCTTGACGGAATTAACTATACTACTAAACTTTTAGAGTCGGATCTACATTGAATACTTGAATAACCAATATTTTGATTTGAATTGCAGATAGAAATGCCACCCAGGAGAGGTAAAACACCCTCTAGGCGGGGCAGACCACCACTCGGGCCTAGAGAGCCGACACCACCACCATTACCACCTTTGGTTCAGCTTAAGTTAGACCCCATACAGAGGCTCGAGGCTGTGATTAGGGACTGTAACAAGGTAGCTCAGGCCCAAATGGCCTTATTGATGGAAAAACTAGATCGATTGGAGGCCGATAGACAAAAGGTTAAGCCCGTTTTGTAGCCTGCTCCACCTATGTTACTGGCGATTGAGCCATCAGTTGGGCTGGTAGTAGCACCAGTAGCCCCAGCCCAGGATAGACAATGGAATGAGAGAGTTCATGCCTGGCTCCTCAAGAGTTTGAAGGATTTACACCTTAAAGGTTCAGAGGCGACATTAGTCTAGAAGCGGCAGAGGATTGGTTGCTGAACATGGAAAAGAACATCGAAACCCTGAGATTGTAAGAGGCGAACCAAGGTTCTATTTTCAGCCCATATGTTAGAGAGTAAGGCTGCTGGATGGTGGCGCTATACGACGAGCATTGAGGGCCCGATCACTTCATGGGTCAGGTTTAGAGAGCTATTTCTTGAGGCTTACATTCTTGAGACTGAGAAGGAATGTAAAAAGGTAGAGTTTCTAAGCCTGCGCCAAGGGACCATAACCATGAGAGAGTATACACATCGGTTCCTACAGTTGGAGGCCTACACACCTAGGTTGATATCTGAGCAGAGAAAGAAGGTTAAATTTTATCGATGAGGGCTGAGGGTTGCCATCAGGCATGTGACTTCCACATCTAGGCCTGGACCTTAGAGGAGATCCAGAGGAAGGACTTACGATATGAGATGGATGGTTTAAATGAGGGCCCTGAGATTTTAATAGTATCTAGCAGTACCCATCAGCCACAGCCACGACAACAGGTTGTATCACAGACTCAACCATCATACAAAGGTGGGCCTAGGGGTCATCAAGGCTGTGGTTGTTTTCAAAGGCAGAGGAAGAGGAAGTACTATGAGAGACAATCGAGCAGTAGTCCCAGCTAGACCACTACCAAGGCGGTGACACTTGCAACCACTCCTGTGTAGGCACATCCACTAGCAGAACACATTTTCTGGGGCCCGAGGCAGAAGCTGTGGTTGTGGTCGAGGTCGTGGACAAAGTCAAGATTATCAGGGAGGACAAAGACCACCCTTTACATGCTATCAATGCGGGCAGGTTGGACCCAGTTATTAGAGACAGAACACAGGCTGTCACCCAAACTAACCTAATTCGACGAGGATCTTGGAAGAAGGTATTGTCTCACTATGTGATTCGTCTATATATGTGTTGATTGATGTTGTGTAACACCCCCAGCTCTCGTTCTTTCTTTATCACATACGTCATAGGTGACGTGGTTGTTTCGTAGCTTGAGACGTCATTTCTTCTGAGTACAGTCATTCTTGCTTTCTATCTGAGAACTGGGGATATTACTTTTTCTTTGCCTCATTTATCTGTTAGTTTCAACAGTTCATATCCAAGGGATAAAATTTAAATACAATAATCTGAAAACATTGCTTCATTATCAGAGTTATGAATAATTTTGTGGGCTCCATAAACATATTTTGATAATACAAATATTACTGACATTTGACATAATCAAGCCCTACAATACACATCATTTTCTA